>RJWT010030584.1:0-14702 GCA_004365215.1 Cuniculus paca | reverse complement strand
CAATTATCTTGTTTTGAAACCCTGTATTGCTTTCATTGTTTTGTTTTGATTGATTTTACTCTATTCCGTGTTGTTTGATTGTATTATGTCTGAAGGTGTAGGCAACTATTCTGAAGATAACAAACATTTATGGTAGCCACTGCTGTTTTACTAGTATCTTGAAGCTCTGTATTGTTTACATTGTTATGCTTTGTTTGATTTGTTTTGGTTTGGTTTTTTACTGGTTTTAGTTTGTTGTTTTTAGTTTGATCTTACTTATCCCTGATGGTATAAGCAGTTATACTGCAGATAACAAGAGGCATTATGGTAGCCATTATCGATTACTTTTTACCCTGTTTAAAAGTCAGATACCATGTTCATTGTTTTGTTGTGATTGACTCTACTCTGTTTTATTTTGTTTGGTTGTATTCTTTTCAAAATAAAATTTAAAAAAAGGAAGAAAATGACTGATGCAGAAAAGAGATATCACAGAAATTGAGTCATTGCTGTGACTATACCTGACCTTCGAGTTTGGAAGCATTTAGAACTTATTTGGAAAAGTTTGGAGATTCAGACTAGAAAAATCCTAATATTCTATAAATAGAGCTTTATGGGCAATACTGGTCAGAATTCAGAAGACCAGATACCTGACATGAATGCAGACATTAAAGACCAGGATCATGAAGTTTTAGATGGGAATGACAATGCTATTAGTAAATGAACTAGAAGTTATACAGACTATATTCTGTCAAAGAACTTGTCTTTATTTTCCTATGTCATAAGACTTTGTATGAGACAGAATCTAAAGATAGTGGATTAATTCATCTGGCAGAGATTTTAAGGTAGTTCAGCATTTGAGGAACAGCATGGGCACTACTTGCTACTTTTAGTCAGATCCACAGCAACAGTCAGAAGCAAAGAGCAGAGCCAAAAGATGTGAACATTTTCACCTTGGACAGAAAGTGTAGATAAATATGGGACCACAGATATAAGAGTTGCTGAAAAAATTAACCTTAAAAAGAAGCCAAGTACTTTCCATGAAGACAATAGGAAGAATATCTGAAGCCATCTTTGGAAATGGCCACTCCCCACCTATCCTAGGCAAAAGGGCATAACAGCGTTAATTCTCCTGAAAGATTTTGCTTTGAGAAGAGAGACTCACAGGGCCCTGCTCATTCAAGGCTGCCAAGGGAAATGGGAAACAATTCTACTGACTTAAGCCATCCAGGCTCTCAAAGGCCACTGCTGTTATGGTTAAAGGAAGCCAGGCTGGAGCTTATAAAAGCCTCGATTCAATCTTTCTTTATAACTGAGTACTACTCCATTGTATAAAAATACCATATCTTTTTTTTATCCATTCCTTGACTGACGGGCTCTTGGGTTGTTTCCAAGATTTGGCTATTACAAATTGTGCTGCTGTAAACATGGGTGCATGTATATCTCTGTGGTATGATGTTTTCAATTCTTCTGGGAAAATACCCAGAAGCGGGATAGCTGGGTCAAATGGAACTTCTAATCCTAGCTTTTTGAGGAACTCCCACACTGATTTCCACAGAGGCTGCACCAGTCTACACCCCATCAACAGTGCGGGGAAAAAAAAAAAACAGTGGGGAAGAGTTCCTTTTTCTCCACAGCTCCTCTAGCATTTGTTACTGGTTGATTTTTTTGATCTTGGCCATTCTTTCTGAATGAGATGGAATCTCAGTACTTGGAATCTCAGTGCACATCCTTGTCAAATGACTGATGTTGCTGAACATTTTTTCATATATTTATTTGCCATTTGTATCTCTTCATCTAAGAAGTATGTATTCATCTCAGATGCCCATTTTTGGATTTGATCTTTGCATTTTGGGGGCCTGATTCTTTCTCTATATGTTCTAGATAAAAGTCCTTTGTCTGAGGGACAGTTGGCTAAGATATTTTTTCCAATTCATGTGTTTTCTTTTCACTCTGTTGGAGATTTAATTTGACATGCAAAAACTTATTAATAACACAAGATCTCAAGATCAACAAGATTGTTGATTCTGGGAAGTATTTCCCATGCAGTTTGATTTTTGTTCATGAACTCTCTGCCTACACCTATATCATCAAGATTTCTAACAACTTTGCCTTCCAGAAGATTTAGTGTTTCTGCTTTAATATTTAGATCTTTGATCCATTTTTACTTTAGTTTAGTGCATGGTGATAGGCATGGGTCTAGTTTTAGTTTTTGGTAAGGAAATCCAGTTTTTCCAACACCACTTATTAAAGAAGCTATCTTTCATCCAGTGAACATGTTTGACTCCTTTGTCAAAGATCAGGTGGGGCTGAGTGTGTTTGTATTTGTGGCTATATCTTCTAATCTATTCCATTGATCTTCTGGACTGTTTTTATTCCAGTACCATGCTGATTTTATTACAGTAGCTTTGTAGTATAATTTCAAGTTGGAGATTGTGATGCCTCCTGCCTTGCCTTTGTGCCCAGAATTGGCTTTGCTATTCTATGTCTCTTCTGGTTCCAGATGAATTTTAGGAATGATTTCTCTAGATCTGTGAGGTATGCTAATGGTTTTTTGATCGGAATTGCATTAAATCTATATAACAATTTTGGGAGAATGGCCATTTTCACAATGTTTGTTCTTCCTATCCTTGAGCAAGGGATATCTTTCATTGTCTGAAATCCTCTTCAATTTGTTTTTTCAGAGTAATGTAATTTTCAAGGTATGGATCTTTTACTTCCTTTATTAGATTGATTCCTAAGTATTTCATTTTTTTTTTGGATGCTATTGTGAAAGGTGTGGTTTCTCTTATCTCTCTCAGTTATTTTGTTGTTTGTGAATAGGAGTGTTATTGATTTTTGAGTGTTGACTTTGTATCCAGCTACATTACTGAATTTGGTTATGACATCCAGAAGTCTTTTGATGGAGTTTTGGGGTCTTCTAATGTAGTGTATCATGTCATGTGAAAATAATGATAATTTAACTTCTTCCTTTCCTATCTTTATTCCTTTTATTTCTCTCTCTTGTCTAATTGCTCTGGCTACTGTTTCCAGCACTATACTGAATAGGAGTGGTGATAATGGACATCATTGTCTTTTTCCTGATTTTAGGTTGAAAGTTTTCAGTTTTTGTTCATTTAGTAATATGTTGGATGTTGGTTTATCATAAATGGCTTTTATAAGATTGAGATAAAGACCATCTATTCTGATTTTCCATAGGGTTTTTATCATGAATGGATGTTGGGTTTTGTCAAAAGCTTTTTCTGCATCTATTGAGATGATTATGTGATTCTTGTCTTTGGTTCTATTGATATGATGTGTTATGTTTATTGATTTGTGTATGTTGAGCCATCCCTGCATTCCTGGAATGAGTTCCACTTGATCATGTTGTATAATCTTCTTAATGATTTGTTGTATTCTATTTTCCAGTATTTAATTTAGGACTTTTGCATCTATGTTCATTAGGGAGATTGGCCTGTAATTCTTTAAAAATAGACCTTGAAGGGAAAAAAATAAAGTTAAAAACAAGACTGAGTCTTTTCTTTGCTTTGTGTATATAGGAGCTAAATATATAATTTATGGATATTGAGTGTCTTTTTTGGTGGAACTTCTCTCAATCTTTCTTCTGGTCACTTTGCTGTCTTGTAGCATTTCTTTAATTGAAGAAGAAATGATAAATAGAAAGTAAGATTGTAATAACAAAGCAGTGAGAAAATTTGATATTTTAAAATGCCCATCTGCTGGTTTTATTTTCTTGTTAAGAAATGAACTGTGAATTTGATTCTTTATTTCCTAGTGACTGAAGTAAAGTGGAAAACAAAATCTAGGGTCTAATTATAAACTAAACTATGTATGTATTAGTAGAGCTATTTTCCTGTTACTAAGTCTTGGTATACATTTTTATGGTTGGTCTCATAAAAAGTTCATTATATGATGACATAGATGCTGATACAATATATATATTTTTGTCTGTCTTCTTTCAAAGGCATGGGGAGAAAATATACTAAAAAAAGGCATAGTGCAGGGTCAGAGGGATTGCACAATAACAATAATTTGTCAATATCATGTATAAATGAAGATTTAGAAAAATCAAATGCAGAGGAAACTTAGGCAAGACCTTTGGATGAGTCATTTTGCTTTGGTTTCTGTCTTAGCTCTAAAAGATAATAATCAAGACTTTAACACAAGGCTTCAGGGGACAATTCTAAACTATTGCACCCAATAATATTCCAGTTGTTTTCAAGAGGAGACTTTGAGTCTTTTATCTGAAAAGCACTTTAGAAATCATCTTGGTGAAAATGGCAAATTTGTATCACAGGTACCTTTATTCCTTATTGTCTTAAACATTACAAGCCTCCCTAACTGATTGTATTAACAATTAACAATGCCAAGTGAAAATAAAGGCCATTTCTCCACACAAATCTTAATGCAAATAGTGCTGAAAGATTGGTGGTTTTATGCATCATAAGAATACTATTAGCAGACTGATGGTCTTGCTTAAAGAGCTTGTAAGTTGTTACTCCCACACATACAACAAAGCAAAAGCTCAAAAAACTGAGAATCAATCACCATTTTTAGATCTATCAGAAAATTGATGTTGCAGGGCAAGCCATCACCTTAAAATCTAAACAGCCACAATTACAAGATTAATCGAGAAAAATTAATATTATAAAATACCTATCACTTGGTTCTATTTTCTTGTTAAGAAGTGAGGTGGAATAGTAATTGCAATATCAATCAATCTTTATCTGAATCTAAAGAATCACCACCAAAATCTGCTTTGTTAGAAGCAGAACCTGCTAAAATTATAAACTTTTAATGACACTTAAATGGCAACTTAATGAATTGCTGGAGACTTTAGTGTGGACTACTCTTAGCTACTTTGTCATTGCTGGGACAAAGTACCCAACACTCACAAGTTAAAGAAGGAAAGGTTTATTTTTAACTCATAGTTTGTAAAGGTTTCAGTCCATAGTCAGTTGGTTCCAAGGCAGGGTGTCATGACAGAAGAGCATGGCAGAAAAGAAACAGTCCTTGATGGGGCAGGCAGACAACAGGAACAGTGAGACTCACTTGCCCTCTTTATTCCATTCAGGTTGTAAATCTATTGATTGGTGCCACTCACACCTAGTATGGATCTTCTATCTTTAGTAAATCCATTCAGCCACACCCAGAACTATGCTAATCCAATCCATGGAATGATTCAATTATCACAAACCCATAATCCATATTCACACATCCTAGATCTAATCACCTCTAAGCAGCCCCACCTATGAATACATGAGGCTTTGGGGGGACATCTAGATACAAGTCATAACATTCTGCCTGTGGACCCCAAAAGACTCACGAACATCCCTTTATCCAAAATGCATTTAGTCCATCTCTAAGAGTTGCCAAAGTCCAACTAGTTTCAGCAAGTTCAAAGTCTCCTCTGAAAAGTCCAAGTCCAAAGTCTCTGAAATTTAAAGCAGACTCTTAGCTGGAAGCCCCTATAAAAATGAAAAGAATGTTGAACATTTCCAATCTACAGTGACACAACATTACCATTCTAAAAGGTACAAATAGGATTGAAAAGAAAGAGAGACAAAAACAAAACTGAAATTCGACAGGGCAAACATTGAATCCCATTTTCTATGTCCAGCCCCTGTCCAGCACCTGGGGCAACCCATGGAAAGACATGAACTCTAAAGGGCTTGTGTGACTCTGCCCCTACAGCACTGCCAGTCATTGCAGCCTTTGTGATTTTTCTCTTGGGCCAGCTTTGCTCACTCCTTGTAGCTTTCCTGAGACAGTCCACATTCCTGGCTTCTCCAACCTTCTTAGGTCTCCACTAGGCCTTCAGCTTTGCACTCACACCTTCACTGCCTGAAATCTGAGTGGAAGCCTTCCTGACCCCACAACTCTTGCATTCAACATGCATCTAAGATCAGAGCCATATCAATGATGCCAACATTCTGCAACCAGTAGAGCTGTAGTCAGGCTTCCTTCTCTCTTGGTGGTAGAGGTCAAGTGTCTGAATACCTGAGCACTCTGGACCCAATCCCAAGGGACAAATTCCCTGGGCCTCCACCATTCTGGAACATAGTACCCTAAAGTTCTCTTGTCAAAGCAGGGTTTTGCCTTTGCAATTTTGAGGCTTCAAAGGATGCAGGCCTGCTGGTTCTCAGATCATTTTTTTTTTATTGCCCTCTTATGAAGTACTTGGCTCTCTACTCAATTCCATCTTTGCAGGCTGCAACTTTACTGGATTTTTCTTTCTGGATAAACTCAAAAGCTTTTAAATAATTCTGATTGGCTCTTTGCTCTTGATTCTCAACATAGATCTGGCTAAATCCTCCCAACAGAAGCCTTGCTCAACATTAGATTTCTTTGAAATTTCCTCTTCCAGATTCATTAGTCCACTGCCTTTAATGTTAGTCTCAGATAAAATCATTGGACATCAGCAAAATGAAGACAAACTTTCTGCCAAAGTATAACACACATGATCTGGAGGCCAACTACCAATGCAGTCTTTGTTCCCAACTAAAATGTTGCAAGCCTGCTCTTTACTGGCTGCATTCCTTTCATCATTCTGATCTTCAGAGCTCTAACCAGAATCTCCCATCAAGTTTGAGTTACAGCATTCTAGGACTGTTTCTTCACCTGCCATCTCCAAACCTTTCCAAATTCCTCCCACAAGACAGTTCCAAAGGCTTCTGAACCAGATGACCAGGTAGCATCACAACAGTGACTGCATTTCTGGTAACAAAATCTGTCTTAGTTACTTTCTTATTGCTAGGACAAAATACCTGATACCCACAAGTTAAAGGGGGAAAAGTTCATCTTAGCTTACAGTTTGTAGAGGTTTCAGTCTAAGTCATCTGGTTCTAAGGCAGGACAGCAGGGCAAAGGGGCATGGCAGAGGAGTAACAGTCCATGTGTGGACAGGCAGAAAGCAGCAGCAGTGAGTCTCCCTTTCCTTCTTTATTCCATTCAAACTAAAACCCTATTTGTTGGTGCCAGTTATACCTTGTGTGAGTGTTCTGTCTTTAGAAAAGTCATTCAGCCACCCCCAGAACCATGTTAATCCAATCAGTGGTAAGAGCCAGTTGTCACACACCTGTAATTCATATTCACATACCCTAAACTCAGCCACCTCCAAAAACGCCCACCTATGAGGACATGAGACTTTGGGAGGATATCTAGATACAAGTATAGCAACTAACAGCAGTAAAAAGAAATTCCTATGTGCTGCAAAATACTTTTTATAGGATCCAAGAAATATGTGGTGGCTCAGACATGGGTATAATAAGGATAATTACTTGAAATATGACCACTGTGTGCTCCATAACAAAGCCTACTCCCCAGGTAAAAAGCATGACCAAAGCATTCCTCACACCATTATCCCGCTATAGCATTTCTGCTTCACATAAGGGAAGAAAAAGCTATACTACTTGAATAAAATTGTGAAGATCATCGCCCACAAACACAGGCTCACTAAAAGATTGAGCTTAACCATGATGTTACAGAACATTGCTCATCCTCATATTTGACTATTACACCAATAGTACAGTAACAGTACATTTCAGATGAAAAACTTATAATACACAAATCCTTTCTTGGAAGAAGTAATTAAGGAAATGTAATTCAAGAAAAGAATTTTATATTACCTAATTTAATGTATGCTTTCAAACAAAAAATTACAGAGAATCTCAGAAAATAAAAAAATACATAGTCTGAACAAACAAAGCATCGGAACCAGACATTAGTAGTTGTTGGAACTACAAGGCAGAAAATTTCAAATAACTAATTAATATATTAAAGACCCTTGTGGAAAAGTAGAAAACATATCAAGAATAAATTAAGCAGAGAGGTGAAATGATGAAAGAATCTAAAGGAAATGCTAGATTTCAAAATTACTATAATAGAAATGAAAAATATTTTTTATGGAATGTTCAGTATACTAGATGTGACTGAGGAAAGAATCAATGATCTTGATGATTGCTCAACATAAAGTCCTCCAACTAAAAGAGCAAATTAGTTCATTGAAAATGAAAGAAATGAATCAGTAGAACAGAAAACAGAACATCTAAGAAATATGGGACAATTTTAAAACATATAGCATAGCTACAACACTAGAAGAAAAAGAGAATAGAACACAACAAAAATATGACTCCAGGTGATTCAGGTATTTAATAGCAATGGCTCAGAACTTTCCAAAATTAATGACAAACTCAAGGCACAGATCCAAGAAGCTCAGTGAACACCATACAAGATAAAAAGCAAAAATAAATAAATAAAAATAAATGCAAAAAGAAAATGAAATTATTGAAAACAAGCTATAAGAGAAACAATATTTTACTTTTAAAGAATGAGGATATGAAATATTAGAAGAAACTGTGAAAGCTTGAAGACAGTGGAGTGAAATAATTACAGCAGCACAATTTACAATAGCTAAATCTTATAAGTGAACTATATGCCCATCAACACATGAATGAATAAAGAAAATATGATATTTACACACAATGGAGAAATATTCTCCCATAAAGAAAGATAAACTTCAGGCATTTGTAAGAAAATCGAAGTACCTTCAGACAATATATTAAAAGACATAAATCAGACACACAAGATTATAATATTGCAGTTTCCCTTATATGAGAATTCCACATTATAAATAAAGAGCAAGTTAGAAGAAAGTTATTAAGAATTAGGAAGATAAATCTTTCTCAAATGGGAAGGGGATAAAGAGATAGAGGGAAAAGGAGGGAAGGGAGGGAATGGAAATTTAAAAAGGAATTAAAATATGTTACATACATATAACAAATCCTCACAAGGAATGCAAATATTATGTACTGCAAATATGTAACAATAAATAAGTAAACATACCATCACAGAGATCTATATCCAGCAAAATTATCTTTGAAATGAAGGAGATACAAGACTTTCTGTGACAAACATATTGAAGAAACTTATCACCAGAAGACCATTCCTCTAAGATTGAAATAAGTTTTTCTGATAGAAGAAATGTGATATATGTCATACATTTAAGTCTACATAAAAAGGAAGTATCAGGGAAGGACTAAATGAAAGCTGTATTAGTCAGCTTTCCATCAATGGGACAAAATACTTGACATGAATGTAAAAGAGAAAAGATTTATTTTGTCTCATAGTATCAGTGGTTTCAGTCCATGGTAAGCTAGATCCATTGCTTTTAGATCTCTAATATGGCAGAAGCATCATGGCAGAAGGGCAAGACGGACAAAAGCTCCTCACCTCATTGCTGCCAAGAAGAGACAAAAAAAAAGAGCCTGACAGGAAGGAACCAGGTACAAGATATAGTGCCTGAGGTCATTCTCCCAGTACCCACTACCTTCATGTAGGCCCTACTATCTGAAGTTTCTGTTACCTCCCAATAATGCCATGAAATTTTATCATTTATGGATTAATCCACTGATGAAGTTACAGCCCTCCTGATTCAATCACTTTCAGCAAGTTCCACCTTAGAATACATGAAATTGGAGGGGTGGGGGGGCATTATAGATCTAAACAAAGTTTACAAGAACTGATTTTATTGAGTATCCAAATATGAACAGTTACTTTGAAGAAAACGAGACATTATGGTAGCCATAGCTGATTTCTTGCCTTCATGTTCTGAAGTCCAATAATGCTTTTATTCTTCGATTTGATTGCTTTAAGTCTGTTTTGTACTATTTGATTGCAATATGCAAGAAGGTGTTAACAACTTTTTTGAAGAAAACAAAGGACATTAAGGTAGCCATTGTTGATTTCTTATCGTCTGGTTTGAAGGCCTGTAATGCTTTCACTCTTTTGTTTTGATTGGCTTTATATTATTTTGTTTTGTTTGAATTTATTGTGTGTGAAGGTATGAACAACCATTTCAAAGAAAACAAGAGACACTATGGTAGCCATTGTTGATTTCCTGTTGTTTTGTTTTGAAGTCCTGTATTGCTTGCATTGTTCTGTTCCAATCTGCTTTGCTGTGTTTTACTTCATTTTTTGTTTTGTTTTGTTTTATTCTCTTTAAAATAAAAAAAAAGTATTTTAGTTTTTGTATTTTAAATTTATAACATTTTTTAAAGTAGTAAGTGTAACACCAGCTGAACTGAATCAGAGTGGTGCTGAGTGTGGATGGCCCACCTGAGGATTGTTGCCAACATAAAAGGGAGAACTAGAGAAAAAGTAGTGTTGTTGATTCTCTGTGTTGTTGGTTCTCCTGTTTCCATTGGCTCTCCTGAAAGAGCTTGTCAAGCTTCTTTCCTGATATGAACTTGGCTGCTCTAATCATTAGAGGAGCTGTGTACCTTGTTGTCACTGAGAATGGCTGTGGTTCACTTTGGGGGAGCTTTGGGCCTTCCCAGCACAGATCCATGAAACAGAATTGCATGAGATACTGTCATGGGCTCTAGGCCTCCAGTTGCACTCATGGGGAGCATTGTTATGGGCTCTAGGTCTTCAGCAGGACTCATGTAGGACATTGCCATGCGATCCAGGCCCTCAGCTGAACTCTTTGGGTCTTAGTGTATGGACAGATTCCCTGCACTCTCTCTTTTGTATTTGACTCTTTGGATGACCATTATAAAATAATACTGTAAATTGCATGTCCTGTATTGTCTTGTTCTCCTTGAAAATCCCTTACTATAATAAATACAACAATATTTTGGGTGAATGTAGCATATAGGTAGATGAAATAAGAAATGGCAATAGAGAGATAAATTTAGGATAATCTATATACTGGTACTATCTGTGAAGCAAAATAGTATTATTTGAAGATACATTTAGATTAAAATACCTGCACTACTCTAGTAAAAAGCCACAGAAAAAACTGTCAGTCTATCCCAATCCCAACCCCTGACAGCAAAGGGCAAACTAGAGGCTTAAACTTTCACCCTCACAGGCTATATTGAGTCACTCCAGCACCCTTTCCATTATGGAATCAGTGAAGAGGGGGACCAAGATGTTTATTCCTACCAGGTGGTAACAAAAACTCCATGCTTAGTGTCGTAAGAGACCAAGTGAGGAGCCTACACTCCCAGGTGGTAATGATATGCCTCTTCGCCTCCACAATGGGATGGATGGTGTCGGAAAAAGAGAGAGCAGTATCACTAGCACCCAGTATTATAAGTCCACTCCCTGCCCTCTCACTCTCATGTCAGATGAGCCAAGACAGAGAGCAGTGATGAGGCATTCCTACCCTCAGAATTAGGGTTTTCTAAGTGAAGGGTTAGTGGGGAGCTCCAATTCCCTTGCCCTTCCACAGCCAATAAGGATTCCTAACCCCTGGATGTCAGTGTCAGCCAACTTGAGAACCTGGACTTCTATTCATATCTAGCACTAATGAGGCAGTATCTCCCCTTAACCTGCCAGAGTGGTGTCAGAGAAGGCCTGCCAAAACAATATTTCAACAAAATCCAATCTTGTAACACAGTACCCAGATATGATCACTTGTCATATTAATAACCAGAAAAATATTGATTTAAGTAAAAAAGACAATTAATAGATGACAATATTTAAATAATAGGTATGTTCAAATTACCTGGGGATTTTGAAACATCATAAAGATATTTCAATAAGAACTACAAATATTCATGAAATAAATTTGAAAAAATAGACTCAGCAAAGAAGTAGGAAGTCTGAACAAAGAAATAAGAGATATAAGAGGAATGTAAATATAATGGAAATGTAAAAATTTTTGGTTTGAAAAATACAAAATTGAAATAGAAAAGTCAGTGGGTGGACTTAAAAGCAGCTCGGAGGAGATAAGGGAAAAATAAGCAAACTCAAAACAGCGAATAATACTATAAATAAGTAGGTAAATGAACTACACAGACCCTTTTAAAGACAAAAAATATAAACAGCCAATAACAACATGAAAAATGTGCAGTTTCTTTAGCCATTAGAGAAATGCAATTCAAAACTACATTGAGATTCTACCTCGCTTCACTAAGAATGACTATCATTAAGAATACATTTCTCGTATTATTTTATTATGAAATTTTGTTTTATTTCTTCATAAAATAAAAAAATTAAAAAGAGCCAGATGTGATGGTACCCTCCTGTAATTCCAGCACTCGAGGCTAAGGCAAGAGGATTGCCATGAGTTCAAAACCAGCCCGGACTACATAGTGAGGCCCTGTCTCAAAAATAAAATAAATAAAATAAAATAAATACAAATAATAATAAATGCTGCCAAGAATGCAGGAAAAAAAGAATGCTTATTATACACTGTTGGTGGGAATGTAAATTAGTATAGCCCCTATAGAAATCCATGATTTCTCAAAAAAACTAAAAATAGAGCTAGTATCAAATCCATCTATACCATACTTTACTATAGTCCCAAAGAATTAAAATTAGCATACTATAGAAATACCTGAATATCCATGTTTATTGCAGTTCAATTCACAATAGCATAGGCTATGGAATCAGTTTAGGGGCCCATCAACAGACTGAGAAAATGTAGTATATCTTCACAGTGAGCTATGAAGAAGAAGGAAATCATGTCATTTGCAGGAAAATGGATAGAAGTGGAGATTGTCATGTTAAGTGAAGTAAACCAGACTCAGAGGGACATATTTTCTCTTATATGTGGAATCTGAGAGAAATAAAAAGAAAAAGGAGAGGAGAAGGGATGGGAGGATGAGAGGGGGAAAGGGGAGGAGAAGAAAGGACGATGTGAATGTAGTACAAGGGAGACTGTTTGAGAAGAGGAAGAGAACAAGACTTAGGTCATTTTAGGAAAGTAGCAATTATCAGATGTTAACACTGTTCTAAAGTTACTGGTATCTATATCTGTTTTTAGTACGTATATAATTGTATATATATATATATATATATATATATATATATATATGTAGTTACATATATGGAAATGTCTGGCATGACTTTGCTGAATATTGGTAAAAGCATACTGGGATTTGGTGTACTTATTAAACTTCTTTTTTGTACTTTTTGTTATATTAAATTTTTTTTTTTTTTTGCACTGGGGATTGAACTCACGACCTTGCACTTGCCAGGCAGGCACTTAGGCCACTGAGCTAGTTCCTCGGCCCTTGTCTTTTTGAGACAGGGTCTCACTATGCCATTCAAGCTGGCCTTGAGCTCACTTTGTAGCCCAGGCTGGTCTTAAACTCACAGTGATCCTCCTGTCTCAACCTCCAGAGTGCTGAGATTACAGCCATGAGCCACCACACCTGGCTATATTAAAATTTTAAAATGAGTATGTATTTTGTTACAGAATCACCAACTTATTCTGTTGAAAGACTATGAATCAAAAGAATAGAACAATTAAAAATAATGTATTTAAAGGAAAATTACTTCTAGAATATCAATTATTCTCAAATTGAATTATCCAAAAATATGAATTATGAAATTGAAAATATCCTATCAGAAATGATTTCATTGGGGGTCAATTCATATTTCATACAACACAAAAAATACCTTTACTTTACCCTGATCTTGGAGTCTAATTGGTACATAAATATTTCTTTTCCTTTCAATTTCTGTCTCTCTTAACATATATATGCACAAGCACATACACCTATATTCATAGTAAAGAGTTCTTTCAAAGATTTTATAGGTTGACAGCTAGGGTTTTTTTTTTTAAATATAGGTGGCAATTTTCATGAAA
The DNA here is from genome assembly GCA_004365215.1 of Cuniculus paca. Taxonomy (NCBI): domain Eukaryota; kingdom Metazoa; phylum Chordata; class Mammalia; order Rodentia; family Cuniculidae; genus Cuniculus; species Cuniculus paca. The sequence continues at coordinate 1,123 of RJWT010030584.1, read as the reverse complement.
ATAATAGTATCAATTAAGATTTTCTTTTGGTGCAATATTCCACAGTTAATATCCTCTAAAAAGGTGTAGTTCTATAATACTGAGTGTCATGGGCTAAAAGTTAGGTGCAGGAACAAAAATAGGGTGTTGGTGAGGGTAGCTGGAAAAGCAGGCATGTGTATGTATGTGTGTGTATGTGCATGCACACTAAATCTTTATGAACATAATCATGCTTAGCAGAATTTAACCACTGGTGTTTTTGCATATATGATGCATGCAAGTTAGCACGAGTGATTTCATGCACTCAGTGAGAAACTGAACCGATGAAAATGTCTCAGGAAATCTACCTTAAACTATGGGCTATCTTCCAAGTAAAAATTGAGGTATATAGAGATCTAATGGAGAATATTATATGTAGAGTCAGAAGGCAGTCACCTCCTAGTATGTGACCTTTATTAATTGATCTCCTTTCCAACATTCTACATTTCATGTCTCTTTGGTCATTAATAATAATGATAAACCTGTATTTTTACTCAAAGTTAATATATCTAGATATAGAAGAGTAAGGAAAATGTCTCCCCTAGATAACCATTCTTACATGTTATTAGAATGGATGTTATTGTTTAGTCAATCTCTGAAACACATTCATTTGATTCAAACTAGAATTACAAGTGAGTTCTCCAAATTAACCTTTTTATTCTCATACCAACAATCACATCATTTCAAAGAAAACTTCTTTACTACAAACTGTTGGCTAAATAGATTAATTTGTATAGTGAAAAAAATTTTTTTGTCCTTTTTGAGACTGTGCAGTTCAGGCCGGCCTTGAACTCATTTTGTAGCCTCAGATGGCCCCAACTCACAGCAATGCTCCTGCCTCAGCCTCCTGAGTTCTGGTATTACAGGTGTGTGCCACCATCTGGCTGTAAAGTGGAATTTTTTTTTTTAAGAGCAGAATATATTTTTTGGAAGGAAGAAAGAAAGCTTCTGTCAGAGGGACAGAAGGGGTCCCAAGTGGGTTGCCAGACTCTGTCTTTTCTAGGTAATTTTATAGAGTAAAATCATGAAGTGAGATGGGTCCAAGGTGGGGAAGAATGGGAATTCCTAAGGTGGGCATAAGGTGGGACAGAACTATGGTTAACCA
>RJWT010030583.1:0-14598 GCA_004365215.1 Cuniculus paca | reverse complement strand
TAAAAGACCTTCCAGAGATAGTACCCATCCAATATAAGTAATAATAACACTAATCTGTTGTGCTTAAAATAAGTAAGTTCACATGTTTTATTGCCCTTCTAAGATTGATGGTTTGGAAAACTACATTTTTAAACAGCCTCTGCAAGGTCAATAGTAATAGTCCTCTATTCCTGTCTTTGAAATAAACACAAATATATCTTACAGCTGCAAGAAAACCTGAGTCTCTTCCAAAATAAAGGTGATTGTATTGAAGGAAATTATCTCTAAATTCATTCCATAGATTTCATTTATTAATAAGCATACTGTGAAAAAATCTACATTTGTTTTAGATTTTATGTTTACAGAGCTTTTCACCATGGTAATAAAGATTTCCCACAGCTACCTTCTAAGTTTTATGAACAGTGAATTCAAGAATCTGGCTCATGTGACTCTCTATTCATTGCTTCCCTTTGGCTCATGAGTGAGCTAGTAGTTCCCTAGAGTAAATCAAAACAAGATATCCTTGGAAGATCTTTTTTGTTAATCTACTCCTGGACTCCATCCTGGGAACTGAGGGAAAACTCCTAGAGAGATACAAATCTCTTGAAAGTATTTACATGCAAATGGCCAGTTTTTCTTCCTCGGAGTAGCAAACTAAAAAATAAGTGCTGTTATTTAAGGAATAGCACACCTTCTCACCAATCTACTGGTGAGAATTCACAGTGATTCTCACCAAATCATGCTGAAACATCACATATTAGGTACTGGATGGAGCTTGGGTTTGATCTGCCTATTAAGGCAAGATAAACTTTCAGCTTAATTCTTTTTCAAGGGAATTACGTACTGTCTACACTTGGCTTAAACTAACTTCTATTATGGACTACTTTCAATGTACATGTAAATGTTCATGCATCAGAAGCCAATTTCCTTTAACAGTACATCAAAAAGGTGTATTTTGGGGTGCTAATGAACACTTCAACTTAAGTAATGGTATCTGTAAGGATCAAATTGCACTATTAGTCTTGTTAATACCACACTGGCACACACATTGCATATATATGCATTATCCTAAGATAAAACTCTTTTCAGAATTTCATTACTTTTTATTATACACCAACTAGTTTATATTTTAGTTTTTTTACAAAGAAAATGCTAAGAAAATTATAATCACATGTTATATGGTTTTAAAATCATAATTCCAGATTTCTTTACATATAAGATGGAATGGTCCAGCAGCTATGTCCACTGTCACAGACTTAGTTCCGTTCAATGATATGGCACATCCTGCAAAATTAACTAGTCACACACACAAAAAATGTTTCAAATTCAGTAAAAATGTACACACAATAAAGGTAATTTACAATGACAAATAAGGAATGTAATTTATCTTGGCTGTGCTTCAGAAATTTAGGGTCAATAGCCTTAGTCAAGGCACAGAGCAAGAAGAGGTGAGCACAGCTGTCTTTAGGAGTAGGCAAGGTATGTACAATCACTGATGAGGTATGCATGCACTCAAAGGATTTAAAACTGCTCAGTCTTGCTACGAAAATTGAACTGAGTTGAAAGGAAATGCTGTGGCTTCTCCCTACTCTCCACTTTTGGGTCAAGTCCACAATCTTAACTTCATCTTATAGAAAATAAAACTGGCAAGGATCTCCAAAAGTAACTCACCATTTGGAGAACAGTGAAACAAAATGCTTCACTAATCCCAAATCTTGGTTGTCCCTCCTGGACCAGAAGCGTTTTGTAGACAAAGGAGTGTTTCACAAAATTGAAATGTCATTCAGGTGAAGGACAAGACATTTTCCACAGACACTTAGAATTTCAAACTTTGAAATGGCCCTCACAGCTGAAACACTGTTACAGCAGTGAGGTTTTTGGGGATCCTTTCGCAGCAAATACCGATTTAAAGGGCACGGGGTCTCTTCGGATTAATTTGCTTGCTGGCTTGTTCTTCTTCTTGTAGAGCTGCACGAAAAGATTTCACTTTATCTTGGAAAGAGAAAAGAACAAGCGTGTAAACATTGTATTATTTGCTATATAACATACAACTTTATGGGTTCTACAAAGTTGGCTCTATTTCATAATAATTTTGTATTTTCCTTTTCATTCTACATTGTCTAGAGTAGTGATGGCGAACCTTTTAGAGCTTTCAATGATACAAATAGCCCAACGCAGCACATGTGCTGTAGGCTCACCACCACTGGTCTAGAGCCTCAGAAATAAACATAGTACTCGATGATAGCAACAGGTTCACTCCTCCTCTCTGGTTCTTTATTTTTCTCTTTCTGTGGTACTGAGGGCCCTGCGTATGCCAGGCATGCACTCCACTGCTAAGCTGCCTCCCTTGGTGTAGTGTAAACTTTATTTTGACAGGGTCTTACTAAATTGGTCAGGCTAGTGTGGGTTGTGCAGTCCCCCTGCCTTAGCTTCTAGAATAGCTGAGATTACAGACATGTTCCACCACACCAACAAATATGTGTGTTTCAATCAATTTTCCTTCTGTTGGGGACATTTTATAGCATTCAGTTTCAATTTTGAATTCTTTTGGGAATAGAGGCACTCTATATAAAATATATACAGTAATGTCTAAAAGGAAAATTATGAGTCTTTCTAAACTGTAAAATAGGTATTTCTTTTTGTTCCTCATTCCTGTTTTACTTTTTTTAAGCTAAGAAAGTTTATTTTTTAAAAACAAACGGCAGATAATCCTCATCAGGGACCATTAAAGGGGATAAGAGGACACTACCTCTTTGCTCTTAACATAATTCTACTATCTATCAGGTGCCAAATTAGAATCAGAGGAGAGTTACAAATAGGTCAGTAAATGGTCAGCAGCAAAGATGAAAAGATGAGACATCTTTTGAAAGCAGTGGTTTTCAAACGGGGTAAGTTCTGCCCTCAGAGGGAAATTTAGTAATGTCTGCAGAGGGTTTTAGTTGTGATAGTTGATGTGCTACTGTCCTCTAGTGCACACCAAGGGCAGTGGTAAACACTTCACAATGCATAAGGCAGTATTCCTCAACAAAGAATTATCTGGACCAAAATGTTCATAGTGCCAATATTATACAAATCTTACTCTAAGCTTGGGGGTGTAGTTCATCTAAAACATGTGATGCAGGTCCCCAACACAACACACACACACACTCCCCACACAAAGGAAAAAAGAAAAAGAACACTCCATAACCTACAAAAGAAAAACAAGATAGCAATTTGAAAGCTCAATTTTTTTTTTCTCTTCAGAAATACACTGATGTTTTTAAAAGTTAACTTTTCTAAGATTTAGAAAACTTTAAGAACTTCTGGATTTGGTGATTGATAATAGTTCTCAAACCTCTTGTATTAATCTAAAATTATCTCTGGATGGCTAAAAGAACCAAAAAGACTGAATAATACAATGTGTAGACTAATTTCTTCAATGTTATGTAGACTTTAGGGAAATGCTAATAACCTGCAGTACATGACTTCAAATATCCAACTTGGTGGAGGGCCAACTTGCTAAAATTTCAGTCTGGTTTCATGATGAATGGCACGTACACACAATAGACACATATATCAGTGGAAGCCACATTAGCACATGTCAGTACGTATGTGAAGCTATATAAGCCAATTAAAAAGCCAAAACGATGCCAAGTAAAACATGCTTTCCTTCATGAGCAAGATGAAGAACAGTCATCCTGATACCTTCCCCACACCTTCATTTAAAAAAAAGTTAAGAAAAAAAAAAGTTAAAAAGAAAAAAGACACAAAATGGTACCAAAAAACAGATGAAGATAGAAGGTTACAGAAAGATGACCCTAAAGAGGTCAAATAAGTAACTGACAAGCACTGGCCTATGATAGGAAGTTTCTGAATAGGTATAGAAAACTTGCAAGTTTGTTTAAATATGTTTTTCCTTCTTTTTTTTTTTTGATTTTTGTTTTGTGTCTCTCTCTTTAACCTTAAGGTATCTTAATCTTCTGAAAAGACAAAAAAAAATCTAGAGAGAACTGATACTCTTACATTAAACAAAAAACAAAAACAAAATGGTTGGTTGGCCTTCATTTCTCTGGAAAGAAGGTACAAAGTAGTACCTGTAATTTCACTGCAAATATCCTCTAGCAATATGAAATCCTCTCATTATACATCCCAGTACCAATATTTCATACCCAACACTAAGATTAAAAAAGAATTACCCCGCAGCTCTGTTAAAATATCTATTTTTTGCTCAAGAATAGCTTCAAGTTGTGTAGCATATGAATCTACGTCATAGTCTACTTCTTCAGTCATCTCTAGAAGAGCCTTTTCATCCTCTAACCATCTGATGGATTCCTAAAAAAGATCAAATATTCAATAATTCAGTAAGCCTTTTTGTAAAAGATACCAATTTGTAAATTCTGTTAAATATATTCAAACATACTTGAAATGATATGCTCTAAAATATTAATAGATATAAAATATTTTCTGACAGTAAAATTTATTATTTCCTTAAACATAGAAACATACATGAATATGATGGGCTAAGAAAGATTACTTTATTTCAACCTTTATGGGACTCTGGGTGAGGACTTTGGGGGGAAGCAATGAATCAAGCAGATAAACATGAATGAGAAGAGTAAGTCTCAAAACCTCAACAGCTGCCCCTAAAACAAGGGAAGACTGAATATAATAAAGCTACTGAGCAATGTGATGGGAGATAGCCTACAACTTATAGAACATCTGGAACTAACATCTGGTTAGGGTCTACCATGGTATGAATATGGTCTGTCCTCTAGGAAAATCAGGTTTAATCACTACTGTGAGAATGGAAATGTAATACAACTATAGGGTTCAGGGGTGGGGCGTTTGGGAGGTAATTAGAATTAATGTCATCAAGGTAAAATACCTTGTAGTTGAATCCTGGTGGCTTTCCATGAAGAGAGAAAGTGCAGAATATATATGCATGAAAACATTTATTCTATCTTTCCTCTTATGATGTCCTGTGCTGCTTTGGGACTCTGCCAGCAAGAAGGTTATCACAGATGGGGCCCTTCAAACCTTGGACCAGCACTGTGAGCCAAAATAAACCTCTTTCTTTAAAACTTACCCAGTCTGTGGTACTGTTGTTAGCAGCAGAAAATGGACTAAAGTTACAGCCACTGGTCAAGGCCTAAATACTAAACATTCTTTAAAATTGCTGTGGGTGTAAGGCACTAAAGGATAGCTGTTATGGTTTACATATCGAAGTATCTCCCAAAGACTCATGCATTGTGAGCTCAATCCTAATGCAGTGATGTTCAAAGGCAGAGCCTAGAGAAGTGATTCGATCAGAAGGGCTTTATTTACCTTCTAGATAAATCCACTGACAGGATCGTAATTTGATGTATTATGGGTAAGTGACTGAAAAAAGGAGGTGGGTCTAGCTGAAGGAAATGACTGTGGAGGTGTGACCTTGGGATAGCCGGGTCCTGGGTCACTTCCTCTCTTGTTCTTTCCACCTCACTCTGGTTCCTGACTGCTAACGGGTGAGCAGCTTTCCTTTACCTCGCCTTTTTGTCATGTTTCTGCCTCACACAGGCATAAAGCAATGGAGTTGGCCATCTAGGAACTGAAATCTTGGAAACTGTGAGCCAAATAAACTCTCCTGCCTTAAACTATTTATGGAAAGTGTTTCGTCCGAGCACTGGAAAGCTAACACAATAGCAAACTTCAGAAAAGCAAACCAAGCCAATAAACAGTGGTTATTCACTTTCAAAAGTGAGGCTGATAAACAAATATTAAGATTTTTTTCTTAAATTACAAGTGTCTGTCTGTTCTCTCATGAGTCTAAACAAGCAGGTCTCTAAAGAGATTCGCATGATGAGAGCCTGACTAAAGCCCCGAACTGTTTAAATGAACATATACCTTAATTTAAAATCACATGCTTTCTTTATATTGGGGTCCTTTATCCAGGTGCTTGAATAACTACAGCTGAGGTAATTTACTTTTGTTTATGGATAAAGGCTTGTTCAATGTCAGAAAAGGAAGACAGACCAGTAAGGAAGACAGAGTTATTGCTCACTTTTTCCCCTAACATCAGTAAGAAATGAGGTCAACAGTACAGTCTTTACAAAGATGTCCAAATATATCTTTACTTCATGAATACCAGCATCCAGGATATTCTGTTAAAAACATGTGCCTGTGGTCCCAGATACTCAGGAAGCTGAGGCAGAAGAATTGCTTAAGTCTAGCGGCCAGCCTGGGTAATAAACAAGACTTAAAAAAAAAAATAAAAACAAACCAAGCCAAAACAAAATGGGAGCGAGAAGGACCAAACAGTAAAAGTACTTTTTATTTATTCTTTGCCTTATTGAGGAATGAACCCAGAGCCTCTCACACATATAATGCTGTATCACTGAGCTATGTTCTGAACCCTCCTCAAAATATTTTTCAGACACAGTCTCCCTAAGTTGCCTTGCTGGCCTCTTAACGTGCAACCTTCCTGCTTCAGCCTCCCAAGTCGCTAAGATTAAAGTTGTATGCCACTGCATCCAGCTTGTAAAAATACTTTGCTAGAGATGAACATCTAAGGAGTTTCTGCTACAGGAAGACACACAACACCCTTCACTCAACCTGCTGCTCACAGATCAGTCCTAGAAGTATTTCTCCATTTCCTAACATACTCTTTCTCTTCTTCAAAGACTGATACTTCCTCAACTGCTCCACAACTCCTGAAAGAGTCTTTTCTGATGTCAAATAAATTGGCCTAACAAAGAGAATGGTAGTGGGGGGCAGAAGTTCCACTTATTTTCCAAAATGAACACCTGCCAAAATCACATAAAGGGACAGAGTGGTGGGAAATACAGCAAATCTTTTAACATGCTGCAGGGAAATGCTTGAAGTTATCATTCTGTAAAAAATTACTATGGGGAAAAATAATCACCATGTCATATGTGCTCATATGTACAAACAAATTTTTTTGAGAGAACAGTGGTACATTCAAAGAATTACAAGTTTTTGATTAATATATCTCAAGAAATATCCTGATGAAAGGTCCTTTCTCACTTTACCTGGAATACTGCCCTGTGATCTTCTACAACCTGCTCTTCCATTTCTACCATTTGTGACACAGCTTCATGGAAAGTAAACAATTGTGGTGAAACTTCTTCTTCCTGAAAATAGAACATTTTAAGAGTTAAAGTAACTCTCAGTAGTTCAACTCAAACTTTAATAGATTAGTAAAGAGTACTTTTCACTGCAGTCTAGGCTTTACTGCGTAATTATCATAAAAAGCAGTCTCTCTTGAAATAGTTTGATTTCTCAAATACACATTCAAACTGCAAGTTGTAAGTAAAATGAAATGCAGCATTTCCTTCATATTATAATGATAGCTTGACTTACAGTTTTATGACTTTACAATAGCATGAAAGCAAAAGGCATTCAGAAAACATACCTTGAATTTTGATTGTTTCTTGGGCTAGTGATATGTGGTACTACCTCATGATGCTCGACGGCACCAGTGAGCCACAGCTCCAGGGAAAATAACTGACACTGTAGTGTACTGGGTTGCTAACAATGTATGATGTCGGTGCAGTAAATGCATTTTAGACTTACGGTATTTTCAAAGCATGATGGGTTTCTCAGGATGTAACCCCACTGTTAAGCTGAGAAGAACATGCAGATGCTTAATAGTATTTCTTTTCCTACATTCTTTACTTTTGCTGCAGTGTTGTGCCTTGAACCCAGAGCTTTCACTTTGAACTATATTTCCAGTCTTTTCCAAAAATTCTTTTAAATTTTAAGGCAGTCTTGTTAAGTTTTACAGGTTGGGCTTAAACTTGCAATCCTCTTGCCTCACCTGTAGCTGGGGTTACAGACATGTACCACTGTGTGTGACAAGTCTCTTTTCTTAAAACAAATGTAAAGATAACGTCTTTAAGAGATGTAAAGGTAATTTGTTCACAACAGTGACTATCAAATTAGTGCTGTGAAAGAATCAACTCTCACTAAATCTTATTTTCTATTTTCTTACCAGCTTTTTACATATATATATATATATATATATATATATATATATATATTTTTTTTTTTTTTTTTTTTAAAGAGACAGGGTGTCACACTATGTTGTTCAGGCTAACCTAGAGTTCTTGGACTCTTGTACTCAAGTGATCCTCTTCCCTCAGCCTCTTGGATACAATAGCTGAAACTACAGGTGTGTACCACTGTTTCCAGCAATTCTTACAGAAATTTTAATTTTTTTCTCTTTGCATTTTATTTTGAGGTAGGTTCTCTCCTATCTAAATTGCCTAGGCTGGGCTTGAATATGTGCTTCTCCTGCCTCAGGCTCTCAGAGTGCTGAGATTACAAGTGCTACTACCATGCCCAGCTCAGAAATTTGAACTGACAACTTACACTTGTATTTTGTCAATGACAGGAAAAAAAATGTGTATGTGTGTGTACACACACACATATACATATATACAACATACAAATATTTTAGTCTTACATTAAATTAAACTTTTCTAGATTCTAAGCTAAAATTTTCTTTTTGGAGTTTCCTTCCCAATCAAGTGTCTAAAGAATTAATTTATTTTCTCAAAATGTGGCTTTAGTGATAAAGACAACCCATGTAGAAGTCAATTTGTTTTGTAAAATATGAGTAGGAAAGCACCACTTTTCAAATAAAATACATGATTTGAATTATGTGTATGAATTTCAACTTTCAGTAAATATTATTAAGTAGACATCTGACTCATCCTTGAAAGTTTATATATATAATAAGACTGATCTTCTCTGAGGAAATATGTATCTGCTTTTCATCAGGACATATTGGCATTTTCTCATATATTCTCTCCCTCTCTCTGACAAACACATAATACTCAGTATGTGTTTACTCAGTTTTTCTCACTACCTCCCCAATCCCAGATTTATTTTCTTTGCTTCAAATTACTATGCAAACTCCTATTCTTTTATACGGTCTACTATAAAAATTGTCTATAAATTGTTTTCTTCTTCTGGAATTCTAATGCGCTTGATTACGCATTTACTTGTATTAGTTTTATTTCTAGGGTGGGACACTGGTCCATTTTTATCTATTCTGGTTAAGACTTAACATTCCAAGAATACATATGCATGCATAATAACAAAAGCTAATGCTGAACCATCTCAAGGTAAGTTCCCTGAGGACAGCAAAGTAATGCACTTTCTGAAACATGAAAGCTGTAAAAACTGATGATGTCACACTTAAAATCCCCAGATTATTCCTGGTCATCTGGCCAATCTCTCCAAATTAAGGTCCTGCAAAAGCTCAACAAATGCAAGAATAAAATGTAAAGATATACTGTAGAGAGTGCCTGTCTTACTCCAGTTTTCTGTATCTTTGCAAGGCACTATATCTAGGTACAATGCAGGGATTACTTTGAGGAGTCTAAGGACAACTTGTCTCCTTCAAAACTTTTGGAGACAGGGCAGGGAATGGTTCTTTGTCTCCATGGTTCAAAATTTACAACTTTTACTTTCAATCAGGTTTTCTTAATCTTGGACTCACTGACATTTTGTGCAGATAGGGTGGGGGATACTGTCCTGTGCACTGTATTAAATGTTCAGCAGTGTCCTTGGCCTCTACCTACCAGATACAGAATCACCTCAGATCTGACAATCAAAAATGAGTCCACATTTTGCCCTAGTCAGGCCAAATTACCTCTGGGTGAGAATAGCTGCTCTCAGCCCAGCTTTAACAGTACAGTGATACGTAACTTGGTAACAGAAAGTGGCATATTCATTTGTTATTCTAGAACATTTTGGACTTTGCAGTTGGCAAGTAAATTTAACTGAAATAAAATTTGGCTCTGGCATAAAAAATACCTAGGTTTCAATCTGGCTTTGGCACTTTATCTATATAATATTGGTCAAACTGCTTAAACCTTTTAGAATATCAATTATAAAGTAACAATTATAGCACTTACCATATTAAACTATAAGGATTAATCAGATAAGTAAAATGTTTGCCAATGTTAACCATGTAGCAAGCAGCTAGTAAAAGCTACCTTGAAGTTTATTAGAACATACTTTTTTGGTTTTTGTCATTACTGCTTTTTTTTTTTTTTTTTTGAGACAAGATTTCACTATGCAGTCTCAAACTCACTTTGTAGCCCAGGCTGGCCTCGAACTCTAGGGATCCTCCTGCCTCAGTCTCCCAGGTGCTGGGATTATAGGCATGGGCCACCATGCCCAGCCTAATTATTGCTTTTTTTGAGTCAGGGTCTCACAATGTAGTTCAAGTTGGCCTTGAACTCACTAGGTAGCCAAAGCTGGCCTTGAACTTACAGCAATCCTCCTACATCAGCCTCCCAAGTGCTGGGATTACAGGTGTGCACCACCACACTAGGCTACATTTTTAAAATGAAGTTAATACCCACAAAAATAATTATCTCTCACACATAGACACTTCTTGGTGTATCAAAAGCAATTGTGTACAAGTGTGCAACATTTGTGCTCTTATTTCTTTATATTTTTCTGCCCTTATAGAGTATATATTTGAGGAAACAACAAATTTAAATTATAAAATATACTTAAATATTTCAGACATATAGAAAAAAACTTGATTTAACAGATATTGGCATTTTGCTATGTTTAATTTTTAAACAGTTCACGTACCCTTTTAATATGGATGGCTACCGGGGGTGATGGCCCATGTCAGTAACCCCAGCCCTCTGGAGGCCACGGCAGGAGGACTGCCCTCAGTTTGAGCCCAGTCTGGGTCACAGTGAGTTCAAGGTCACCCTGAACAATATAGTGAGACTCTGTTTCAAAAACAAACAACAAAAACAAAAACAAAAAAACCCAGTATGCCTATGTCCATAGTTCTTTTTTCTTTTTTGAGACAAGGTCTCACTTTGCAGTTCAGGCTGGCCTTGAACTCACTATGTACCCACACTGGCCTCCTACTTCAGCCTCTTGAGTGCTGGGACTATAGGCGTGTACCACCATGCCCAGCCCAATTCATTCATACATATATATATATATATTTTTTTTTTTTTTTTGGTCTTTTTGAGACAGGGTCTTAATACATTTCAGGCTGGCTTTGAGCTCACTTGGTAACCCAGGCTGTTCTCGAACTCAAAACGATCCTCCTGCCTCAGCCTCCTGAGTGCTGGGATTATAGGAGTGTGCCACCACACCCAGCTCCCAGTTCATTTTTTAAATTTTATGTCAGATATATGTATAATTCTTAAATTTGCTTTTTTATTATTTATTAAAACTTTTAATAGTTATAAAATCTGAAAAAAAGTTTAGATCAGGAGGTTGGAAAACCAGATAGTAGATGTTTTGGATTCATGAGCTACACAGTCACTGTTACTCCTGCTATGGTAAGAAAGCAGCTGCACAATACTTAAATGAATAAGAATGGCTACACTCCTATAAAAATTTATTTGTAAAAACAGACGGTTGGCAACACGGTAGTTTGCTGATCTCTGATTTAGATGAGTTTTTGATTAAGTTTTGCGACTGATACAACAAACTAAAATCAGATCACAACCATGTCACTCACATTTTGTTCACAAAGAAGTTTTAGGTCATCTCTCTGGGGGGAACTTCCCACACCCCACTGTGTCTCTAAATCATCAATCTGATTTGGTTGATGGTGCATTATTGGGCGGACATCACCAGCGGCAGTTGGATCTACAGTCAATTCTTTCACCCTATAAACACATAACAGGCATCTAAATTAACAATGACTCATGCACAGAAAAAGAAAACTGACCTATTCAATATAAGGCAATTCAATTAACACGCTAAGACTGATGTCACCTTTATAGGCGAAATCTGTGGAAACACTAAGGGGATGTTTGGCTGTTTAATTCAAAGAGTTGGTTGAAGCAATTTTATAATCATTTCAAGTATAATTATTGTATATAAGAATTAGCAGAGTATGTAGATTCAGAGTTTCAAAGAAAAAAGTTGTTGCGATTACACTGTATGAACAGAAAAAAGTTAAAAATGGCACTTAGATCCACAAATGGGTCAAGGCCAAAATCAGGAAAATAGATAATACTTTGCAGGTATCTGGCAGATTTAATGCTCGAAATTGTTAAATTTTATTTCTAGTATATAAAGATTATAAGCATTTATTATTTTTAAAATGTTTACTCATACTTAAATTTACATATTTGAGAAATTTAGTCAAGAATATCCTTGTCATTCCCTGCAAGCAGATTTGTAAGACCATACAGGATAAAAGTAAACTCTTCATTTGAAGCAAGACAATGTAACTTTTAATGGTAAATATGCAAAAGTGACATCATCCTTTAAAAAATGAGAAATAAGAAGCCTGAATTCTAAATCAATATTGTAAAGCAAATAATAAAGACATAAAAATGCAGATCATGCAGTACAACCACCACCTGCCAAATGAAATGAAATGAAAAATAAAATGGTTCAGGACAAAAGTAAATGAAATGTTTATATATAGCACAATTCAAAAGAAACTACCAAAATAGGCATCTTATGTATAGAAAGAAGTAGACCTGGTAATCGAAGGAGAAAAGTCGTCATACTCATAAGAAGGAGAAAGATCAGGGCGACTGCCACCACCCTGTGAGAAGGGAATGTCTGATGGACTAATTCCAAACTCCTTTACTCTGCAGCACCGAAACAGCAACAAATTAAAAGAAAATGCTCTTGTAAAGACAGCAATGCACATTTCAAGTTTTCATTTAATATTCAGTTTTGTTTAGAAAAGACTATCATCATTTTTCTAACAATGTATTAGAATATTTCTTTACAATCAATTTTCAGAGATTTGTGAACCTCTTAGGCTAACTGATCCCTTACTGGGAAGACTTAATCTTTCCTTTCTGGTATGTTTTCTTCTTTTCTCATAAACTTTCTCAGAAATTTAACTAGGTCATTACCTAAATCTGAAATGTTCCTTATTTTAACTACAAGACCCTAAATCTGATTTTCTCATGTGGTCAGGAGCAGGAATATTCTGTTTACTGGCATTAATTTTGCAACATTATTGCAGATCTTCTCAAACAGGTCTCAAGAAAATTAGTACTAATGTCAAGATATCACCCCTGGTTTGTAATGAATTAACTCCTGCTTAAACATCTAGAATAGTATTAGCTATGAAATATTCTAATACAATTGAGAAAAGTCACTAAATTTTTTGTGCTTAGTGATTAAAAACTCATATGGAATTTAAAATGCTTTTGCCAATGTCTATGTTAGCTATATTTAAACAAATTATAACTTCTCATCCTAACTTTGTGATCTTCTTGTCCTTTTTGGGTTAACCACATTTCATAGCAGTAAACAATAATTATTAAATACTTCCTATTATGTAAGGTACTAGGATTAGTTACTTTCAGGCACTACACTATATAGTTTCTATGACAATCTTTGACATTATCTCCATTTCACACATGAGAAAACTAAGAAACAAATACCCATAGTCATTTAACAAGTATAAGGTATAACAGGTTAAAACCTAGCCTTCAGGACAAGCCTGTAACATTCATCAATACTAACACAAGTCTGTTTTTCTTACTACTTCTCTTCAGTTTAACTAAATGAAATGTCTTTCATCACAGGTCAAAACTCAGTCAAATATCAGCAACTCTACACAAGCAAATTAATGTATATTTTCTATCTAGACACTTACTTTGATCTACTGGTAGTATCTTTATCAAAGTTTCAATCCTAGATTCATTTGTCCTTACTCATTAAGACAGTCACTTTGGAAAGTTTATGAACCACACACACAAATAGAAATTTATAATACTAACTTAACTCTTTTTACTTCTAATCTCATTTCTCATGTGATTCAGAATCTCCTAAGACACCTCTGCATCATCCCTCAAATTTTCCTTATAACCTCATTTACAAGTTTTTCCTCTAATATACCCTCTTGCCCAAGCCAAACTATATTATATGTAGGAATCACAATAACTCAAACATGATACAAAAACATTCTAAATCACGCTTATGCCCAAGACCCTATCACTAATATTTGCCATTACCAAAAGACTGTATCCTTTGGGTCAGAACAGAGGCTACTGTCCCTCATACTCCTATACGTCTTTTCTCTTTGGGACAATCACTCCTTTCACTTTCAAGATTTTCTCTTCTACTCTCTAAAATATCTTAATTTTGTCAAGTGATTATAATTGGATTTTTCATCTTAATCATTTAGTATCAATGTCAACTCCCACAAAACACTTCAAAAGTAGATGGGTTGGATTTTCAATCCAAAATAAAAGATTCTTTTCTTCTCTCTCCCTCTCCCTTGGTGTTTCTCTGCAGTGCAAGGGATTAAACTTGGGGCAACAAGCACACTCACACCAAACACTTTACCATCAAGTTACATCACTAGTCCCTAACTGAATTTTTAAGACAGAATACCTCACTACAGTAGCAACCAGGATAATTAATGTGTAGAACATATATATTCCTGGTTCTGTGGTAAATATTTTACACAGATTACCTTAGTTTTCAAAACAATCTTTTAAGAAAGATACAACCATTAATCTCTACATATTAAATATAAATATATCAGGACACAGAGACTCTGGTGCCCTTAAGGAATAAATCAGTTATTAAGCCCACTCTGTCTTGAGAACACAGACTTTTCAATCAGTATGCTGAGTCTTGAAAACAAAGTATAAACATTTAATAAAT
>RJWT010030582.1:0-14602 GCA_004365215.1 Cuniculus paca | reverse complement strand
GATAACTTAACTTCTTCCTTTCCTATTCTTATTCCTTTTATTTCTGTCTCTTGTCTAATTGCTCTGGCTAATGTTTCCAGCACTATATTGAATAGGAGTGGTGATAGTGGACATCCTTGTCTTGTTCCCAATTTTAGAGTGAAAGCTTTCAGTTTTTGACCATTTAATGTGATACTGGCTGTTGGTTTGTCATAGATGGTTTTTATCAGATTGAGGTAAAGGCCATCTATTCCAATTATCTGTAGGGCTCTTATCATGAAAGAGTGTTGGACTTTATCAAAAGTTTTTTTGCATCTATTGAAATGACCATGTGTTTCTTATCTTTGGCTCTATTGATATGGTGTATTACATTTATTGATTTGTGTATGTTGAACCATCCTTGAATTCCTGGGATGAATCCCACTTGGTCATGGTGTGTAATCTTCTTGACGACTTGCTGGATTCTGTTTGCCAGTATTTTATTGAGGATTTTTGCAGCTATGTTCATTAGGGAGATTGGCATGTAGCTCTCTTTTTTGGTTGGGTCTTTCTCTGGTTTTGGTTTTAGGGTAATATTTGCTTGCAGGAATGATTTAGGGAGACTTCCTTCCCTCTCAATTTCATTGAAGAGTTTGGCATTAAGTCTTCCTTGAATTTCTTGCAGAATTCAGCTGTGAATCCATCAGGTGGACTTTTCTTGGTTGGTAAGGTTCTAATTACATTTTTTATTTCATTAACTGAAATTGGATTATTCAGTAGTTTTACATCTTCTTGGTCCAGTTTTGGTAATTAATATGTTTCTAGAAATCTGTCCATTTCTTCAGGTTATCGAACCTATGAGAGCAAAGATTTTTGAAACAGGTATTGATGATCTTCTGCATTTCCACAGGGTCTGTAGTGATGTCACCCTTTTCATTCCTTATTGCATGGATTTGAGTTTTCTCTTTCCTTTTTTAAATAAGTTTGGCTAGCAGCTTATCCATTTTATTTATTTTTTCAAAGAACCAGCTCTTTCATTCATTGATTCTTTGTATTGTTTTCTTAGTCTCAATTGCATTGATTTCTGCTCTGATCTTTACAATTTCCTCCCTTCTTTTGGCTTTGGGTTGGGCTTGTTCTTCTTTTTCTAGATGTTTCAGGTGTAACATCAGATGGTTTATTTGCGTTCGTTCCATTTTTCGGATGTGGGAATTCACTTCAATAAATTTCCCTCTGAGGACTGCTTTCATTGTGTCCCACAGATTCCAGTAAGTTGTATTTGTATTTTCACTTGCTTGTAGATATTGTTTAATTTCTTCTTTAATTTCCTCTGTGACCCACTGATTTTTCAGGAGTGTGCTATTTAATTTCCATGTGTTTACAGAGTTTTTGCAGTTTCTTTTGTCATTAATTTTCAGTTTGATGGCACTGTGATCAGATAGTATGCATGGGATAATTTCAGTTCCTTTACATTTATTGAAGCATGTTCTATGGGCCAATATATGGTCTATTCTAGAGAATGTACCATGTGAAGCTGAGAAGAATGTATACTCTGATGTTGTTGGGTGGAAAACTCTGTAGACGTCTACCAGGTCCATTTGTTCACAGGTTTGATTCAGTTCTGTTATTTCTTTGCTGATTTCCTGTCTAGTTGATCTGTCTCTGAGTCAAGGGTGTGTTAAAGTCTCCTGTTATAATTGTGTTATTGCTTATTTGATTTTTCATTTCTATTAATATTTGTTTTACATAGTTGGGTGCTCCCATGTTTGGTGCATATATATTTAAGATTGTTATTTCTTCCTCTTGGAGTTTTCCCCTAACCAGTATGTAGTGACCTTCTTTATCTCTTTTGATCATTATTTGTTTGAAGTTCACATCATCTGCAAACAGAATAATTACCTCTGCTTTTTTCTGGGTTCCTGTTGCATGGATTATTGTTTTCCATCCTTTGACTTTCAGTCTATGAATTTCCTTTTGGATTAGATGGGTTTCTTGTAGACAGCATATGGTAGGATGTTGTTTCTTGATCCATTCTGCCAGTCTGTTCCTTTTGATTGGTGAATTGAGGCCATTTACATTAATAGTTATAACTGATATATACTGACTTGTTTTAGTCTTGTTGTCTTTCTGCAGTGGTTTCTTTACCTTTTCCCTCTTCTTAATTGTTTGCCCTGCTTGGTGTTCTTCTTCTGTTGATGTTTTTGATGTCATAGCTATTTTCAAGTCTATGTAGAGTATCTTTCAGTATTCTTTGCAGAGTTGGTTTGGTGGTCATGAAGTTCTTCAGCTGCTCTTTGTCATGGAAGTATCTTATTTCTCCATCCTTTTTGAAGGATAGTTTTGCAGGGTGTATCAGTCTGGGTTGGAAGTTGTTTGTCTTTAGAACTTGAAATGCTTCACTCCATGCTCTTCTTCACTTCATTGTTTGTGTTGAGAAGTCTGCTATGATTCTGATGGGCTTTCCTTTATAGGTGATTTCCTTCTTTTCTCTCACAGCTTTTAATATTCTGTTCTTATGTTGAATTTCTGGAATGCTAATAATTATATGTCTGGGTGTTGATTTATTTTGGTTAAGACTAGTTGGAGTTCTATATGCTTCACTTATCTGTATCTCAGTTTCCTTTCCCACGTTTGGGAAATTTTGAGCTATGACTTCTTTAAATAGTGTTTTTATATCATTTGTGTTTTCTCCTTCTTTTTCTTTTACACCTATTAGTCTTATATTGTTTTTCTTTGCATCATCTTGCAACTGCTGAATTGCTATTTCCTGATTCCTTGTTATTTTTAAAAGATGTTTCCTTTCTTCCTCAGTAGCTGCAATCATGTCTTTGAGGTCTGAAATTCTATTTTCACATTCATTGAGGCAGCTTTGCTAGCTTTTGATGGCATTCTTGATTTCCTGGATATCTCTTTGAATCTGTTTCATGCATTCTAATTCTTTCTTGTGTTCTTCATTCAGGGTTTCTATACTTTTGCAGTGTTCCTCTATTTTTCCAACTATATCTTCTTTAGATGTGCTTAGCATTTCTTTCATTACTTTTATCATCTCTTGTTTTACCTGGGAAATCATTTCAAACCTCAGTTCCTTTAAAGTTTCATAAAGTTGTTTCTTTACTTCATTTTCTATCATTTCAGAAGTTTCAGGTGTGTGGCTGATATTTTCTTCTATGTCCATGTCTCTTTGGCTTGTTTGGGAAGGACTGGAGGTGCAAGATTGCATTTTGCTCTTTTGTTTTGTCATTTTCCTGTATTCCACTGTGGGAGGTGAATCCAACATGCACAGCTGAGGTGCCAAGGCTAGGTGAAACTCACAATGCACGCCTTCAGCTCCAGCCAAGACTACCACTGTGGTTATTCTGTTGCTGGGCGGTGTCTGGGTGGAGCCCAGGCAGGATGCCAGGGGAGCTCTGAACTTCCTGGGCCAATGGGGGAGGGCCGCAAACTCCTACCTGTCTGTTGGCCAGGTCCCAAGCTGCTCGGCCAGGTGGAACTTGCTGGTCGCACATGCTACTCAGGCCAGGTCCAGAGCACCTGCTCTACCTGTCCTTTTATGCCCAATAATTGTTGTTTTATGAATTTGTGTGCACAGGTGTCTGGTTCATATATATTTTTTCAATTGTTATTTCTTCCTGTTGAATTATTCCTTTTACCAGTATATAGTGACCTTTGTCTCTCCTGATCAGTTTTGGCTTGAAGTGCACTTGTTTGAAAATAAGATAGCCATTCCTTCTTCCTTTTGGGCTCCAGTTGTGTTGAGTATCATTTTTTATAGCTTCAGTTTTAGTCAATGTGTTTCTTTGTGGATGGAGTGTATCTCTTGCAGATAACATACATTTGGATTTTGTTTCTTGATCCCATTTGCCAGTTGGTGTCTTTGATTGGGGAGTTAAGTCTATTTATTTCAAGTACTATTATTAAAAACTATTTACTGAATTCTGTCATTGTGTTATTTTCTGGAGTGGATTCTTTTTTTTTCCTTTGGTTTAACTGCTCTCCAAGTTAGATGCATTCATTCTTTTATCTCTGTGGTGATGTTAGCCTCACTGCCTGTGATTAGGATTCCTTTGAGTATTTTCTGTAATGCTGGTTTTATGGTCATGAATTTTTTTAAGATTCTTTTTGTCAGCCGGGCATGGTGGCTCACGCCTGTAATCCCAGCACTCAGGAGGCTGAGACAGGTAGATCATTGTGAGTTCGAGGCCAGCCTGGGCTACAAAGTAAGCTCAAGGTCAGCCTGAACAGCATAGTGAAACCCTGTCTCAAAAACAGGGCTGGGGATCTAGCTCAGTGGTCTAAGCGCCTGCCTAGCAAGCGCAAGGTCATGAGTTCAATCCCTGGTGCCACAAAAAAAAAAAAATTCTTTTTGTCATGGAAGCTCTTAATTTCTCCATCAATTCTGAAGAATAATTTTTCAGGATATAATAATCCAGTCTGGCAATCATTTTCATTGGAAAATTGTGCTTCATGCTGTCCTGGCCTTAATATTTGTGTTGCAAAATCTACTGTCATTTTTTTGTATTATATTTTCTCTAAACCCTTTTAGTATTTTCTCGTTGTGCTAAATTTCTGAGATTTTTGACTATGAACTATTCTTTGTCACGGAGCTATTCTTTTTTGTACATACTTACTTGGGGTTCTATATGCTTCATTTACTGGGTATCAAATTCTTTCCCTAATTTGGAAATTATTCTGGTATGATTTCAGTGGTCCTGACATCAAAATCTAGCTAGAAAATGGATAAAGAAGGAAATAGAGGACAGTGCTGAAGGTATTTATAGGTCATACTTTCCCTCTCTTCCTTCCATATTCCATTAGTTAGAATTTAGTCATTTAACTTAAAGGAAGACTGAGAAATGCAGTCAAACTATGAACCCAAGTACACTGAAAAGTAGATTTGGTGGGCAACTGGTTTGTCTTTGTCATGTGGGTATCTCAGGGGAAGAATGAAGAATATTCACATGATTTAGGGAAAGCTATTAGGGGTGTGGTAGATTAACTAATGGTTCACTTGTAACACCCAGCTGATCTGAATCAGTGTGGTTCTGGGTGTGGAAGGCTCACCTGAGGGTTGTTTCCAACAGCATAAAAGGAGAAATGGAGGGGAAGATGGTATGCTGTTGATTCTCCTGCAGAAGCTTGTTACACTGGTTTCCTTGATAGGAACTCAGCTAGTCTCATCGTCAGAGGAACTTGGGTCCTTGCTGTTGCTGAAGATGGCTGCTGTTCTTTTTAAGGGAACTCTGATCCTTACCTTGAATGTTGCTTCTTGGCTCCAGTGCAGATCCCTCAGCTTGCTGGCACAGACCCTTCATCCTGCTGGTGCAGACTTTGTAGCTTCCACCACTGACATTTGGGCCTTCCTAGGGTAGATCCTTGATACATACTTTCATGAGACATTGTCAGGGGCTCTAGGCTTCCATCTGGATTTGTGGAGGACATTGTCATGACTCTAGGTCTTCAGCTGGAGTCATCCAGGATATTACTGTGGGATCCAGGCCTTTAGGTGGATTCTTTGGTTTTCTAGTGTGTGGACAGGTCTCTTGCACTATTCTGCATTTGAGTTCTTGGATGAATACTATAAAATAATCCTATAGATTATGTGTTTCTATTGTTTCTGTGATGAAGATTAAAGATAATTTAGGGTAGAAAACTCTGTCATTACTGTAAATACCTCTTTAGTGTATGTCACCCTGTGATGTGATCTTAGCTTTGGTTATGATTTGGTGTTCGGGCATACTCAAGATGTACGATCAGTCCTTGTCACTACAAATCACAAAAGTAGTACTCTCAGTCCTATTAATACTTCAGTCAGAATTCAAGCAGTGTGCTCTTCCTCCTTAGTTCAAATATTAAGAAACTGTGTCTTGTAGCACTTGTGGGAGGCTAAGTGCCAGTGCACTATGGTTTGACAAGTAGGTTGGGTATATTAACTGATGCTTGAGCACCTCAAATGATGTGTTCTCTTGCCTACCAATGAGTGGAAGAGCTGGGGCATCTGGACAATCTACCAACACTGCTTCTCATTTTTCTGCATACAGAAGTATCCTGGGTTTCACATGTGTTCCTGTGGGGCATGACTAGCCCTGAAGTGTTTTATTTTGCCTTTTGTAAGGGCATCTTCTATTGTATCAGAGAGAAGGGCACAGTTGGATTGGTCAAGTGTCCAGGTTTCCACCAACCTCTGGAGGGGCTTCTTTGATCTCTGCCCCCTTCTCTCTGCAGCAATCCCCAAAGCATCTTATGTCTGCTTTTTCTATGCCTCTCTGGTTGAATGTGCTGTGCAATAAATTCTTACCATACCACTTCTCTCTGGCTTTCCACCCATGCTAAATTCTGTCTGTACCTCATGATGAACACCCAACCCACAAATTCGGTAGCATTTGAGGATCAGTAAAAGAGGCCTTAATGTTTGAAGTTCAGTAGTGTTTGGGAAGGAGCTCACATAGGTGTGGAACTCAGCAGCTTTTGCTAGGTTATGGGAGTGATCCTGAAGGTGGTGGACTCTACAGCATTCATACAGAAAGGCATATGGAAAGGCAGGCAATGGGCAGAATACCACATGAGCACAGAACTCAGCAGCATTTGGGGGCATGTTGGGAGAGTGTCCATTTTGGCACCACTCCAGTGTCTTTTCTCTACTCCTTTATCATATCATTCACAGTCACTACTTCCTTCTGTGACTCGCTATCCTGCAACCATGTCCTTGTTCCTTTCTCTCCAGGGCTCACCAGTGCTGATTCAGTTACTACCTTCTGAGTAATTTTCTGGCTTATGCTTTCCTTAGTGCCCTGATCTGAGGAGGCCCTCTCTTTCAAGTACCTTGCTTACTAGGCTCCTTCTCCCAGTAGGAATAAAGGACAAGTAGGTATTGGGTAGTGACTACTAGTCCGGGTGTGATTCACAGCAGACAGGGAGTTGCTGCTGCACTTGGCTTCTTTGATGGGGGTAGGGTGTAGGCTAGATCTTTTCCCAGAGTGGGGCATTCACTGGCCCTGGGCTGTAAACAGTTCTAGGACTGAAAGGTAGCCCTGATTCTTTTTTCTAGACACCCTTGAAACTGGAGTTTTTCCATTGGGCTTCTTCAAGTTGCCTTCCTTATGTTTGATTTTTTGTTTACCCCCCATTTCTGGGTACCTGTGGATCTCAGTGAGCTTCTCAGCATCTTATGAACACTACTGCCTCTAGCCTTCTGTGATTTCTTTCCTCCTAAAATGTTACTTAAGAAGCAGCTTTACAACCTATTCAAATACTCATATGGCAGAATTAATTCTTCAAGATTGTGCTACATAAATAAAATAAAGATCTTGACAGGAATTTTTTGAAGGCAAATTTTCATGCACTATTTACACACTATAAAATGAATTAAAACTCATTAAATGCATGAAACACTAAAATCATTCTTATTTTAATTTACTCTTTGATGATTCAGAAAGCACATTAGGATCAGAATGTCCGAGGTTGGCACTAGGAACATCAGCTATTATATTGAAACTGCATGACAATGTTGGTTAAAAATATCTGTTAGTAAAGTTTGCTGTGTGAAATACCACTGACACTCTAGTTTCTGGCTATAAGGAACTGACTTGTTGTAGATCAATTTTCCTACCAAGAGCCAATGAAAAAGGTGGATAAATTTTTTAAAAATATATTTGAATACTTCAAAGTAGGTTTAAGATCATGGTGCAAATGGAAGCCTAAGGTAAGTTTGACATTCTACATACTTCTGCTTGAGCAATTCACTGATTCATTAGTGTTATTGGTGGAGAGAATGAAAAGATGAGGAAAAAGTAACTGCTAAGGAACAGAGAATATGCGTAGAGGTTTCATTAATTTCACAGAACTAAGAAGATAAAAATTAGAGACCAAGGCTAGCAGAGTTGCAGAACCTGGAAAACACAGATTTTCATTGACCTTGAAATACTATGACCTACAAGTATGACCAAAGTGGAGCTATACCAGAACTTATGAAGCATAAAATTCAGTTCTAATTGGAGTAAGATGATTTTTCTTCTCTAATTGCTTACCAGAAATTAAAAAAAATTTCCAGACTTTAATATCATTTAGATTTGCAGTATCAATATAGAGTAAATATAAAGAAAACTATACATAGCTGTGTCATTGTAAGATTGCTGAAAGGCAAAGATAGAGAAAAATTTTAAAGAGATAGAGTAAACAGGTCACATTATCTTGAAAAGTGTAACCATAAGGTTTATTAATGACTTTTCCAACAGGAAAAATGAAATCTAGAAGACAATAGAAAATGTTGGTAATGTGCTAAAGAAAATAATTGCCAATCAGACTCTCTTACAATATGAGAAATGCAATGCAGGAAAGAATGATATCATAAATGGTGCTGGACCACTTGGATACCTACATTGAGAAGAGTATATTTTGAACCCTCCTGCATAAAAATCACTTCCAGGTGAATTGCAGGTCTAAATGTTAAAGGGAAATTTTTTCATGATTTTCAAGTAGGGAATTATTCCCTAAACAGGATATGAAAAGGACCAACTAAAAAGAAAACAATTGACTAATTGTATGGACTAAACTTTAGAATTTCTTTTCATCAAAAGACATCATTAAGAGTATAAAAGAATCAGTCACAGAGTAGGTAAGGATTTTGCAGTTGATATGGCTGAAACGAACTCATATACAAAGAATACAGCTGATTCTGAGAAACATAGGAAAACATCAAGACTAAAGGAGCAAAATACAATCTCAGACCTCTAGCCCACACAGAACAAGTTCAGGAGACACAGACATAGTAAAAATTAGAGATCACACACCTGAAATTTATGAAAAGATAGCAACTGAAGTAAAGAAACAACTTAGTTCTTGTATTGTTTGGTTAACTTTACATGCTTATGTCTGATGGTCTGGACAGCTATTTTAAAGATAACAAGTGGGACTGAGGTAGCCATTGTTAATTTCCTATTATCTTGCTTTGAAGTCTTGTATTGTTTTCATTGTTTTGCTTTGTTTGGTCTTAGTCTGTTTTATTTTGTTTGATTTTATTGTGTCTGATGGTATAGGCAGCTATTTTGAAGATACGATATACTGTAGTAGCCCTTGTTGATTTCCTATTATCCTGTTTTGAAGTCCTGTCTCACTTTCATTGTTTTGTTTTGATTGACTTTATTCTGTTTTATTTTGTTTGGTTTTACTCTCTTTAAAACAAAAACAAAAAATCAAATCAAATCTACAAATCTACCAAAAAAGAACATCTAGTATATAGTGTCATTTCACAATTGTCTATCCAAAGGCCAGTTTTCATATGAAAAGATCTGTACCTCATTAGTCCTCATCAGGGAAACACAGAATGAAAACTCAATAATATACTAACTAACTCTCACTAGAATATCTTCAGTGATTTAAAAAAAAAAGGCAATAGCAATTGTTGAAAAAATATGAAATAATGGAAAACTTTACCCAGATGACAAGAATGCAAAGTCTTTGGTAATGTAGAAGACACTGTTGGTAACTACCTGTATCTTCTCACCACTTACTATTCCTGCATTCTTTAGCCTATCAGTTCCAATACAAAACACTCAAAAATCTTTGAGAATTTCCTGTGGGTACCACGATGCCAGAACTTGCTTTATTTACACATGGGACTGACAAAAAGAGATGGACAGTTAATATCCCCTGGGATATTTCCTCAATCAATTAATGATGAGAGTTTAACAGGGAGATACTCTAAGCCTTCACCTCTTGGTTGGGATAATTCTGAGTTATACCCTGTACTTCCTTCCAGAGTTTTCTGTAAGATTAAGTCTTGGCTGCCTGCACCAGAGATTTGCTCAATAATGATAAAGTGATTTTAGATTCATTTCTTCTAGGGGTTTCAAGGAGTTTCATTTATCTTGGACATGTTTCTGAAGCTAATTTTTTGGCTTAATATTCCTATACCACAGAGATAGTAATGTTCCATGTTTCATACCCACATGTGGTATAGGCCTGAAGTTTTTAATCTCTCATCGACTACTTACTGTTCTCTTGGACAAACATCAAGCTTCTTGTTTTATCATCATTTTGTTTTATTTTCCCTGATCTAAAGTTTTTAGATTTATTTTATTTACAAGGTTACAGGTTTGGCACAAATTCTCTCCCAGCATCACTTGAGTCCAAGCTTGTGTCTTTGGTTCCCAGACCCTAGTCTCCAAGCCCATGTCTGATCTCAAAGCCATTTAAACAATGGTACTACCTCCTGATTACTGCTTTGGCTTCAATTTTTCCTCCGTTTTTGCCACATCAAGATTTCTCCTTTCTTTTCTTAGCTCAATAATTATGGTAGAAGCTGTTGACTCTTATCTTTTCAACACTAACTGTACAGGCTGAAAGCTACCTATTGCATTTCTGTTCTCTGCCTGAGGGGATTATATTGGCTTTCAAGTACAATCAACCTGAAAGTAAGCTAGGAATGCCAGAGAATTAATTTCTTCCTTCCTACTTGCACTCAAGGCTTCCCCTAACAATGACAAGTGAAGATTTAGTAGAGAAATATATTAGTTTTTCACCCCTTAGTTGGGATAACTCGGACATAGACATGTACCATTAAGTTGCTCAGTATGGTAACTTGTCTGATAATACACCATGTAAGGGTGATTTTTCATTTGCTTATTTCCATTTCCATCCACAGCGCTTCATGTGACCACTGTCTAAACAAACTACTGCTACTTAAATCTTTATTTTAGAAACTGCTTGTGAGGTATAAGTAACATTAACCAAAGCAAATCATACGTGTAGCCATGATCCAGAAATTTCTCTTCTGAGTATATGGACATAGAAAATGCATATAAATCTTTGCTCAATAGACTATACACAAATATCTGTAGGAGTATATAATCCATAATAGCAACAACCCAAATGTCTATCAACCATAAAATGATGAACAGATGATGATTTATTCATGCAATGAAGTGTCAAAGTGAATGAACTGCCACTGAATATGACAACACCAATGAATCTTGCAAATATGTTGAGTGAAAGCAATGAGACTCAAGGGTATAAATCTTGTTTAATTCAATGGATTATATAATACTATGTTGGTGTCATATCATTATTGGGGCAACAAAATAAAACTCAGAGTAGAAAGTATAATAAATAGAAAGTTAAATATCTTGTACCATCATCTGAAAAAAAAATAAAGATTTAATTTGCACTTTCTTCCCCTTAAAGATAATGTAAATCATTATGTGATCATGTTTGTGAGTATATTTGTTATTTATTCATTCATTTATTTATTTTTTTGTGGCACCAGAGACTGAACTCATGACCTCGCACTTGCCAGGCAGACACTTAGGCCACTGAGCTAAATTCTCGGCCCTATATTTGTTATTTTTACAATATGACCCTTAAAAATCAACATTGTCTTATTTGTTGATATGCTTTATAGTGTTAATATCTTAATGGCTTTTTTCTTGACCTCTGATTAGTTACAAGCATGCAATGATATCTATGCTATATATGTGATTCTCATTTTAATTGATACAATTAAAGTAATATGGTACAAATTTTTCAAGTTTAACAAGCAGAAATTAATAAATGGGCAGTTCACATTTTAAGTCATCAGCATATCAAACAGCAACAAGAGCAATTGCAGGTAACTTTTGGTTAAGATAATTGGCTTGCTGCTCCAAATTAAACCCTTTGGGTTCAACAATTTCTTCAGTAACCACATTAGCATATTTTAATACCTGTTGAATTTAGAGACTCTCTAATATGCTTAGTAAATGGAATTACTATTTAGTTATTAGCATATTCAACATTCATCTTAGCTACAAGACTCTGAAAGAATTATTAAAATCCCTTTGCAGTAAGAGAATCTGTGAGTATCTAAAATCATTCTGCTATAAACAAACAAAAATATACTCCTTTCTTTCACAAAGAAGTTTTTCCCTTTAGACTTTGACTCCTACCTAGGCAATCTAAGAGGTAGTCCAATGTGGGCTTTGGAATTATATTGCATGGGTTTGAATTCTGGGTCCATTACCTAGTAATTAGATAATCTTGGGCTAGCAAGTTAACACTCTGGACCTGTTACCTCAACTGTAAAATCAGTAATAACAGTAAAGATTGTTACGATGTTTAGATGAATGGCATGCTCTTTGAACTGTGCCTACCACAAAGTTAGTTACTTTCATTTATCCAGCTAATATTTACTGAGCACCTACTCTGTGCCAGAGACAACCAAGGTACCAGGATATATCAGTAAATAAAGGTCTGTACCTCAATGGAGGTCCTTATTTATATTTTATTGAGGAAGACAAACAACAAAGATAGTAAATAAGCAATGTACACTTTAGCTGATGGTAAGAATTATGAGAAAAGGTGCATGCTAAATCAATGAAGAGACCAGAAGTGCCATTTGGGTCCAGGCAGGTTGCAGCATAAAAAGTGGTCAGTGTAGACCTCAGAAGGTGAAAGAAAAGACTAAAGCAAAGACATCTGAGCAAAGACAAAAAGGAGTTGTGGGACTCTAGCTAGTTGACCTCTAAGAGAAGACAAATACCAAAGAGAAAACAGCTGGATTAATATATTTGAAGTTTTCAAAGAATAGGAGGTCAATGTGGATGAGATAGGTTGTGTGAGGGTTGTAGAAGTATAGGTCATGGAGCCAGATAGTGTAGGACATACCAGGTCATTATAAGGACTTTGGCTAGTATTCTAAGTGAAATTATTGACATTATTATTAACTATCAGTCATCTCTACCTTTTTTTTAAAGATAAAACTTTTTTTTATTTTAAAAATGCAACTTGCAGGAAGATGGCAAACAGTAAGCAGAAGAGTAAACAGACTCTCTGAGAGAAACAGTCCAGATGCTGGAATATAGCATCATGGGGAGGACAAGAAGGAAGGAAGTGGGTTCCCTGGACCCAGGAACAATCTAAAATGTGAATTGAAGCCCACAGAGAGAGTAAAAAGAAAAACTTACATGAAGAAGAAGGTGGTAGCTGGTGGTGCGTTAGCCTGGAGCCAGACTCACCCTGTGAGAGGAGCTGTTGGAGCTGGAGTCATGGTGGCTGCTGGTGACCCCAGAGGTCTCTGCTGAGAGTTGCAGCAGTGGAGGAGAGCAGCAGAAGCAGAGGTCTGCACTGGCTGGCAGTGAGTACAGAGGACTCAGTCATCCCACAGGAGAGAGCGATTGTCCAGGAGCTACTTTAGAGCTGGGCAGGATAAGCCGAGAGCCAGGACTGCTGATGGCTTCTTCCAGCAGCTCCAGGTTGGGTGTGGAACCACAGAGGTTGCTTGGACTTAGTCCTGCTCCCATGCATGTTCCAGAGAACATTGTGTAGGTTCCTAGCCAGCTTAGGTCTACAGGTCCTGGCTGGCTCTGCTCCCATGCAAACTCCAAGGGCCCCTGTGGGCTGGTACCCAGCTCAGTCCAGAAGCATGGGCACCCACCATCAGATACCCATAGCCAGAAAAACCAAGCAGTCTCATTTTAGAGAAACTGTAGCCAATGTTGGAAGTGCCTGGGACCCCATTACCCACATGTATGAAAGAACCCAGGAATATGTCAAGATGAAGAAGGAAAAGGCAATCTCTGGCATCCAACCCAAGCAGCGCAAGTCCAGGAGAGGTAAACATGGAAGAGATTGGGAGTCGCACACCTGAAATGTCTGAACTGACATCAACTGAAGTGAAGAAACAACTTTATGAGGCTATAAAAGAAATT
Source organism: Cuniculus paca (assembly GCA_004365215.1). Taxonomy (NCBI): domain Eukaryota; kingdom Metazoa; phylum Chordata; class Mammalia; order Rodentia; family Cuniculidae; genus Cuniculus; species Cuniculus paca. The sequence goes on along the minus strand of RJWT010030582.1, from coordinate 965 downwards.
AGAACAGAAATTCTATTCCAGGTAAAAGAAGAAATGAAAAACATAATAAAAGAATTGCTAAGCACCTCTAAAGAAGACATAGATTAAAAAAAATAGAGGAGCATAGGATAATGAAGGAAACCACGAATGAACAATATAAGAGATTTAGAATGCATGAAACACATTCAGAGATATCCAGGAAACTAAAAACTCCTTTGAAAGCTGGCAAAAACATTTGAAACACACTAAAGATAGACTTTCAAATTTTGAAGACAGGTTTGCAGCTTGTGATCACCAAAGGAAAGATCTCTTAAAAATAATGATTCAGGAAGTAACAATTCAACATCTGCAAGACAGCTCAAAGAAAAATAACTTAAGAATTACAAATGTGAGTGAAAAAGCAGGGGTCAAGACAAATGACATTAGGACCCTATTTACAGAAATAATTTCTGAGAACTTCCAAAGCATGGGAAAAGGAAGTGACATTCAAATATTTGAGGCATATGGAACTCCAGTTAGCCATAACCAAAACGAATCTACACTCAGATGTATAATAATCAAGATTCCAGAAATTCAACATAAGAACAGAATATTAAAAGCTTTTAGAGAAAAGATACAGATCACCCATAAAGGAAAACCCATCAGACAACAGACTTCTCAACACAAACTATCAAGTCAAGAAGAGGCTGGAGTGACATATTGCAAGTCCTGAAAGAAAACAACTTCCAACCCAGACTGATGTACCCTGTAAGACTTTCCTTCAAAATTAATGGAGAAACAAGATACTTCCATGACAAAGAACAACTCAAGGAATTCATGACCACCAAATGAACCCTACAAAGAATGCTAAAGGACATTCTAGAGAGAAATAAAAAGGACCACAATCTCAGGAACAACAGCAGAGGAAGACCATCAACTTGGGGCAGTCAATTGAATGGAGAGGAAAAATAGGGCATCACTGGCAGGAAAATAGCATGGCAGAGACA
>RJWT010030581.1:0-14618 GCA_004365215.1 Cuniculus paca | reverse complement strand
AGCTGGTGCCAAGTTGACCACCAGTTTTTAATCCATAACAGGCTCTAACCAAATATACCAGGCAAAGCACTAAAGAAGCTACATTAATTTTACAGAAAGTTGTAGTTTTGAAGAACCACATTTGACATCTATCGATTTTCTAAATTACTTTAAGCAAAAACATGTCTCTAGTTAGTAAATGAATGTTAATTGCAGAGAATCAAAAAAGATCATTTACTTTTAAGTATTACATTGATGCTATGGATTAAAAACTGGTGGTCAACTTAACACCAACTGAATTAAATCAGCATGGTGCTGAGTGTAGATGGCCCACCTGAGGAAAGCTGCCAGTGTAAAAGGAGATGTGGAAAGGAAGAGGGGGGCATTGTGGGTTCTCCTAAGTGTTGTTTGGAGTTGTTGGTTCTCCTGGAGGAGCTTGTCATGGCTGGCTTCCCTGATATGAATTTGGCTATTATCCTCAGAGGAGCTTGGAACCTTGTTGTTGAGAGTGGCTGCAGTTCACTTTGGGGGAGCTCTGGTCCTTACTTTGAGCATCGTTTCCTGGATCCAGAGGGTAAGACATGTGCTGTTTAATCTCCAGGAGAAGTTGTCACGCTGGCTTCCTGATACGTACTTGACTGTTCTCATCCTTGGAGGAGCTCGGGACCTCATTGTTGCTGAGTATGGCTGTGGTACTTTTCAGGGGAGCTCTGGTCTTTGAGTGTCGTTTCTTGGCTCCACTGCAGAACCCTCAACCTAATGGCACAGATCCTACACCCTGCTGGCATAGACTTTCTAGTTTCCACTGCTGACCTTTGGGTCTTCCCAGCGCAGATCCATAAAACAGACTTGCATAAGTCCTTCTCGTGGGCTCTAGGCCTCCAGCTGGACTCATGGAAGGGGTCGTCATGGGCTCTAGGTCTTCAGGACATTACTGTGGGATCCAGGCCCTCAGAAGGATTTTCTAGGTCTTTAATGTTGTGGACAGATTTCTTGCACTTTCTTGTATTTAACTCTGGGTGACCATCATAAAATAATACTGTAAATTCTGTGTCCTGTATATAATTGTTCTCCTTGCAACCCCTGACTACAATTGACAATCTACTATGAGTATCATCTGCCACCTAAAGAAACACAAAAGATAATCTCTGTTTTCAAAATACTTGCAGTTGTTTTAAGTACCAGAATTAAAAAAAAATTGTTGGAAAAGAGCAGAATGTTTACAAACAAAAATAAAATGCTAATACTATATGCCATGCATTTTCAGAGTAATTATCAAAAGTTAGAAAAAGAGATATCCTATCAAGGAAGGACACACAACAGTATCAATAAGAACTCAGAGAATTTGGTTAAATTTCAAAATACATAATTGTTTGAGAACTACAATATGTCAATGAATAGCACATTGTAGCTTTGTTAGAGGCCTCAGAGAAGGGAAGGAGTAGGTCCTCTGCTTGCTTGGAAGGGAAGTGGTATAATTTAAGTGGCTAGGCTGAAGAGAAAGTGATTATCTCCTCTTTTGCTTTGTATTATCTATAAAAACAATCACCACTTATTAGAAAAGATAAAATATAAAAATGTATATGTATATATACTAAGGTTAATTAAAACTCAAGGTGGAGAGTTAGAAGGCTGTAAGTATTTATTTTTCCATGAATTTAGGAGTTCTGGTCCAAGTAATTACACCAATTATATAACACAAAAACTGTAACAACTTGTAAGTATTATAACTGAACAGTAAAGCGTATGGATAGTTTTGTGCTCAGGGATTGTTTGAAAGGACAAGAAACTTTAGGGTCAGGCTAATATTGCCCTAAATGGCCATTTATAGAAGCTACAGTCTGGGGTGATAGACCAAAAATTTTTTTACTGGAGGCAGTCATAATTTCCCCCCTCATAATAGTGAAACTTCACACTAGTATACTAGGTACTGAAGAAAAATACAGTCACAACAAATAGATTACAGGAATACATTCATCCTGTAAAGAACTGATTGTTTAATAGGAGAGTTCAAGAAATAAAAAACAAACAATAAATAAGAAATTAAGTTTTAAGTAATCTTGAAACTTGCTTTCTTTTTAAGAAGAGTACAGTGCTTTAAAATTTCTCTCCTATCACTCTTCATTTATTTATTCATTAAATGTTAATTGTGTCCTATGCACAAGGCATTGTGCTAATATATGTTATACAGGGTAATGAAGATGAAACATCTTATTTTGAGTGAGCTTATGCTTACAGAAAGGTTTACAAAAATATTAAGGTATGTGATGATGATCAACTTGTCTTTTTTAATTCATAATAAACTACAAATCTGCATATCTATTCATTTTACAAAGAATCAGGCAGTCCAAAAGGGTGAAAGAATCAGCTGAGATTAGCTGATCGTGTTACAGGCGACTGGGCACTGGGTGTTGATGTTTATGACAGAGATAGTACTAACTGATTAGCAAATCTTATTTTATCTTTCTTTTCTGATTATGCAAGAATACATTTCCTAATCTCTTTTGAAGTTCGGCTGGGGACAAGGTTCTGAAAATAGGACGCAAGGAGAAGTAATGGAAACCACTTCGAGACCTGGCCCTTAAAAGTAAAAGCAATTACCAGTATCTACTAAAACTAAACTTGTGACTGTTTCTTGAATAAGCAACTTCACTTCTAGATACATGTTCAAGAGACAGGAAGCATATTCCCACAAAGAGACAAAAAATGCTCATTTCTGCTTTATTTATAATAGCCTCAAACTTGCAACAACACAAATGTCCTGAATGTAAACACTGTAATTCATTCATACAATAGAATCTTACACAGCAGTAAGAACGAATGTGCTACAGTAACATACAATAACATGCACAAAATTTTAAGGGAAACCACATACAAAAAGTATTCAATTTATGTTTCTATGAATATAAATTTTAAGAAGATGCAAAATGAAGCTATGTGCTAAAGTCGGAAGAATGGTTGCCTCTATTTGTGGGTGCTATTAACAGGGAGGAGGCACAAAAGAAATTGTTAGGCTGACAGAAATGCGCTCGTTCCCCCCCCCCCCGCCCTTTCTTTGAGATACGATGGCCTTGAACTCATTGTATAGCCCAGGCTGGCCTCAAACTCCCGGCAATCTTCTTGCCTCAGCCTTTCTAGTGTAGGGATGACAGGTATATGGCATCACACCCAGAGAAAATACTCTTTTTCTTAATCTAAACAGTAGTCTCAGGAGTGAAGGGAAATTTAAAACTTATCAAGCTGTATACTTAATTTTGCGCATGCTACTATGTACAGTTAAAAAATGCACATACCAAAATCCAACAAGAAAAAAAAGTGACCTAACAAACAAACAAAAAAAGTCAAACAAGAAAAAAAAACAAAACAAAAAAGCCTAACAAAGATGAATGCCTGTATTACCTGAATCACTACTTGGATGAAAGTTGTCCAGAAAAGCCTGGTCAAACTGCTTTGGAATTTATGTAAGAGGAAAATAATCTTTTCTTATTTTAAACTCTTTAAAATTTAGTGCGCATTTGGTATCTCAGCATAGCCTGAGTTTTATTGGCTAATGTAGTATTCATCACCCACAAACTATCGGGGCTACAGACCTAGTTTTGGCAGCACACCAAAGGGAATTCTATCTCTCACAGGTTAAGCGACACAAAACAACGTTATAAATGAACTAAATCACAACACCAATTGATTTAATGACAAGGGATAAAACACTTTCATAGAATGGCTATCATCAAGAAATCAAATACTGTAATAACAAATGTTGAAGAGACTGTGGGGAAAAAGGAACTCTTCCACATTGTTGCTGGGTATGTAAACTAGTACAACCACTATGGAAATCAATATACAGATTCCTCAAAACAAAAAACAGGAATTCCATTTTACCTATCTATTCCTCTTCTAGGTATCTTCCTGAAAGAGTTAAAGACATCATATTAAAGTAACATATGCATACTCATGTTTATAGCAGCACACCTCATAATAGCTAAATATTGGAAGTTGTTCATCAGCAGATGAATGCATAAAGAAAATTCAACATATATATATATGTTAAGTGAAATAAATCAGACCTACAAGCATAAATTTTGCATGGTTTCTCTTATATGAGAAACTCAAAGTATAAATAATTTAAAAAGCAAAATAATAGATAATATGAAATAGTGATGTAGATCTTTTGCAAATAGAAAGAGGATCTAGAGATAGGGAAAAGAGGGAAAAGGAAATAAGAATGAAGATGTATTATGTACATGAACTAACTCTGTGTGGTAAATATAATTATTACAGCAAACATGTAGTACTAATAAACATAAAAAGAACTTTTCATGTAGAGTAGGATATCTGGTACCATCATCATACCCACTATCTCACTGGAGACAGACCTACATTAGTAGACAAACCATAACAAAAGTGTGTTTGGTGTACCTGTTCTCAGGAGAACAGTATTACATAAGTCAAATATTTAATGACGTCTGTTATAGTTTATATATTGTGTCAACAAGCAGTTTAACTAAGAAGTTTAACTAAGAGACTCAGCAGGGAGCCAGGGTTCTTACTTGTAAATATCCTCATCCTGTGCAAGAGGAGGGCAAGGAGATTTTTTGAGTGCTACAGCAACCTTGGAGGGGAGAGTGGCCTGTGTACAATGCAAGGGAAGAAGAGGCTTGCTCTTCCCCCCTTTTGCCCTGGCTGCTTTTGCTTGCTAATGCCTTGCAGTGCTGCCCTGGTGCCATGCCACCCTGCGATGGAGCCAGTTGATTATGGACTGAAATCTCGACAGTGAGCTAAATAAACCATTCCTTTCTTTATTTTGGGTGTTGCGTATTTTATCTCAGCAACAAGAGAAAAGTAATCAAGACAGCATCCTTCTAAGAAAGCTTATGAATCCATTTCATTGTAGAGATTTCATCAGTGAGTGCAGAATACCTCAAGTCCCTGGGTGGTAATTTTGACTCTTAAGTATGTGCCTGAATTGTCTCAGTGGCTCTTCTTTTTTGTGATTCCAGTCCTATCAACACATTTTTCTTTAGATATGCAGCAAACATTCATTTCGAATATTTGGTCTTTACTTATTGTATGTTGATTTTGTATCTTTCTTTTCCTTTCTCCCTCCCTCTATCCTACTCTTCCCCACCCTCTCTTTCTGGTACTGGAGACTGAACCCAGGGCCTTCACACTGAGCTACATCTTCAGTCCTTTTGATCTTATTTTTATTTTTTTGTGACATGATCTTGCTAAATCACTAAATCGCCCAAGGTGGGCTTGAATTTGCAGTTCTCCTGCTTCATCCCCTCAGAGTGCTGGACTGCAGGTCTGGACAACCAGGCCTGGCTAGGAATGTCTATTTTTAATGCTGCGGGAATTAAGAGGTACCACAGTGTCACAGTGTGAGCTGTGCTTTGTTATTGTGCTTCTGCCCCATATGCGTTTCTACAATGGTTTAATGTAGATCTGGACAAATTCAGTGTTGCTGAATTCTTTGCATAAGATCTTAAGAACTCTTTCTTTTTCATTGACATCTTAAAAGCTGAAATATTGCAAGAGTAACAGTTTTCAGCTTGGCATCTCTTCAAAGTCTTTGAATTACATAACAAATTGTCTCTCTCAGATTAGTTTCTCTCACTTACTGTGTATCTTCTTTGGAGAAATCTTTTGCTTCATCATGTTGAACTCTAAAAATTTTTTAAAGGAAAATAAGAAACAATGAAGACCCAAGGGGGTATCCAGTCAAGCCACTGTCACAGCTACCCCGAAAAAATTAATCACCCATGCAAATTAAATGTTTAACATTATCCTTAAATTTAATGGTGGCATAAGAAGCCCTTCTTTAGAAAAACAGCCAGATTATCTATCTATCTATCTATCTATCTATCTATCTATCTATCTATCTATCATCTATCTATCTATCTATCTATCTATCTATCTATTTACAATGTAAACTAACTGGTTTTCTGCAAACAATACATATTTTTAAATCTTAAAAGCATAGACCACTTCCCCTGAGGATTTATCAATGCCTCCCCATTCTGAAATCTCTAGCAGTTTTAGAAAAGATAAAGTACTGCTTCCTTTGATCCTAAGAGTTTACCTGAAATTTTTCCTCTGCTACCCAATATCTGAACTGTTATCTTTGGCACAAGTGACAACAGTAATTTTGTTCTTCACAAATTTCCTTAAAGTCTCAATTTAACAGTTAACTGAAAGAAACTGAATTTTTAAAATTGTAATTTTTAAATTTCCTTAGCTATTGGTGTATATTTGCTGCTCTTCATAGAAAAAACATTATTATGAAATAGGTAAACAGTATATGCTATTATATTCAGAAGTCACTGATAGCGATCATGTTTGGAGAAAGTGGCAATTAAAATATCATTTATTATTTTTCCCATTTATTTATTTATTTTTTAAATTTTGTGGCACTTGGGATCAAACCCAGCACCTCAGGCATTTGAGGCAAGTGCTATATATACCACTGAGCTGTATACTCTCAAGACTAAAATGCTATTTTTAAGTATCGTGCATACCAATGTGATGGTTTGTTACTTATATTTGACAATTTACTTTAAATGTCTGTTAAAACTATGGGGGTTGATGTCTAATGAATATTGTTTTTCCTATTTAAAAGCAGGCTCTCGTTTACTATTTTCTTGTGGACTATCAAGTTTTTTAGGAATGAAAGATTGACGTCAAATGAGATAAACCTGCATTGACATTTCTTTAATTTCTAGGGAGTTTATGCTGTTTTTGACCCTCTCATTTTCTGAATTGGAGAACTTTTAAAAAATTGTGGTTATCTTGTTCCTATCCCATTGCATACTGAGTGTGTTGAAGGTAATAACATGAACATAAGAGCTACTTCTGTCCTAAGGGAGATCCTGGACTTTGACAGGGACATGGTAACTGCGTAGGACAATAGATGGTCTCTTTTAGAAGGAAAAACCATGTTTGTCTATTGGAAGAATAATGAGCCCAGATGTTTGTAGTCCCAGAAATAAAGCTATGGCAGACATTCTTGTTGCCCTATCTGTCCTTTTCATTTAGCTCAGTAATAAAATCCTGAATATTAGGTGGGTATTTGTTCAACCAATTAAAAAAATATTTTCCAGTCTCTCTTGCAAGAAAGTATGGCCATATTACTAAGCTTTGACCAAGGGATCTAAGAAGTGGTTTATACCAATCTTCTGAGATTTCCTCCCCTCCCCCCTTCTCCTTCTCCTCCTCTTTCTTTTTTGAGACAGGGTCTCATTATGTAGTTCGGAGTGGTCTTGAACTCACTACGTAGCCCAGATTGGGCTCAACACTGGTAGTGATCCTCCTGCCTCAGCCTTCCAACTGTTGGAATGAGAAATTTTCTTAAAAGAGAAATTTGTCCTTCTCTTCCTCTTTGGCCCTTCTGGGTGACGCGGTCATTTTTACAAGTCGGGGTAAAAATCACGGGTGTTAGTTGTCAGAGTAACCTAGTTATCCCTGATAGTTGTGGAGCCACGGTTTAGGGCTATCTCCGTTTACCTGAGAGAGATACACTTTTATCTTTTTACCATTGTAATATGGGGCTTCTCATCTGAGTATTATTTCTTTCAAATAATTTACATCTATCTTACTTGATTTTGTTTTCTTGCTTAATTGTGCAAGACTTAAGTGCTAGTTTCATGAAAATAGAAACATTGACTCTTGTTCATATCTGTCCCTCCAGGGGCTTAGAATAGTGCTAGGAAAATAGTAATGACTTAATAAATATTTATAGAATGTAGACTAGACAATTAGAAAGTTCTCTTGTAAAGGCAGTGAATTTTTGTTTCAAGAAAACATAAAAGTTAGAATTCCAAAGAAGCTGCAGAGTTATAGAAGAGACAAGTGACATTTAGGGTAATACAGGACTCAATTCACACAGGATCTCTGTGCCAGGTAGTTGTTGGTGAAGCTTTCCAGCCAGGTAACACGCCACTGCGGCTTCTACTGTGAGTACCGTTTCGCTGATGAGCACCTGTTAAGGATGCTATAGCCAGGACGGCCCTGGGCTTAGTATTTGGGCAAGATGGCCTCCTGCCCTTTGCCCACACTAACTTTCCTGTCACCCAGCCACTAACAGATTTTTCAAGCCTGCCCAGGAGCCACAGAGGTCGGAACGTGCAGCAGCTGGGGGCGGCTCTGTTGCAAGCAGCAGGCCGCCAGGGCGGACGCAGCTGGGCGAAGGGGAGCTGGCAGTCCTGCGGCAGACTCCTCCCCCGCCGCGATCCTCCGGCAAACTTCTCTCTCCACTACCTCCCAGCAAAGATATTTTAGACCCGCTGTCCTCAGCTCTGCTTGCTTGCCCAGACTTTAAAGGACAGACACTGAAGTAAAACTTGACCCAAATCACTTACTCTACTGTACTGCGCTCTGGCTACCGCGCTCGCACCCGCGGCGGCTGCGCGCGCTCTCGGCACGAAGGGCCTCAGGTCCTCGGCCGCCGGCGCTCTGGGCTCTGCGGGCGCGCGCCGGCGCAGACCCACGAGGGAGCGCGCGCGCTCCGCCTCGCCCCGCCCCCGCGTGCGCGCCCCGCCCCCTCGAGCTGCGATACGCCGAGGGCCCAACATCCGAGGGACTTCGGCTCGGAGTAGCGCGGCTCGTGTGACCTTTCCCCTCCTTTCCGCATCTCCGGCTGCCAGCCGGGCGAGAGGCCGCTGTTGGGCGCCGTGGTCGCTCCCTCCCGATCCCCGGCCGGCCCCCTCCCGGCCCCTCCGTGCTCTTCGTCATGGCGGCCCTCAGCAAGTCCATCCCTCATAACTGCTACGAGATCGGCCACACTTGGAACCCGTCCTGCCTGGTCTCCTTCCTGCAGATCACTTGGGGCGCCCTGGAGGAGTCTCTGAAGATCTATGCCCCTCTGTACTTGGTGAGACCCGTCAGCCTCTCCCCCAGGACGACTTGTGGGCGCCCGGTGGGGCTCGAGGGACTCGTCCTGGGCCGGTTTCCCTTAGCAAGGCGCTCAGCTTTGGGGGAAGGTGGGCGAGTGGCTGGCAGGGGCGGTCCTGGGAGCGAGGTCCGGCTCCTCTGAGGAGAAGGAGGGGGATTAGAGGTTCAGCTGTCAGCTCAATTGCCTGTTGCTAGGGAGAGGATGGACTCCCAACTTTTAGGATCAAGTGTATGACACTTAAAATCTGAAGTCAGGGACCTGAGTTTTCCTCTCTCCTGCCTTGCAATGTTTGTAGGTCAGTGAGGTGATGAGATTGCTTGCATTCTGTCCTCACCTAATCCAGTGTGATCTCATTTTTTTTTTTCTCTTTCTTTCTTGCTTTCTTTCTTTTTTTTTTTTTTTTTGAATGAGAAAGGGGATATTTCACCCTGTGCCCCTTTGGCCGCAGATCTTGTCTCAGTGTGAAATGACAGCATTGTGACTTGAGGGTTTTTCAGTTTTTGCAGTTTTATGAAATAGGCTCCTGATTGGAGATTTTTTGTGGTGACTTAAGAGTGGTTCCAGTCTTTGAGTCAGCAAAGGTGTTTTAGGCGATCTGATTTATGTCACCTAAGTCATTTTATTATACCTGTTTACATGTTGGGCAATTAATAGAGAATATTCAGAAATATGTATATGTACCACTGACTTGAGAACTATTAGAGAAGTTTGTTCTTAAATGTTCCTGCCAGTAGCTTTTCTTTCATAGCCACATCCTTGTTTTTAAAGATTCATTACTTGGTCACTGAACTTCATGGTCTCCTTTTATTGCCCCTGGAGTCTCCATCCTAAGAAGGCGAGGTTTTTTTTTCCTTTTGGTTGTGTGTGTGTTTCCTAAAAGTTCCATTCAATATTCAATGGATGGTCAGTTAATTCTTATTATTGAAATAATAATTTGGATTTATACCCTAAGATGCCTGAAAGTGTATCATGGCGATATCTGTAATACCACTTAGAAAGTTTGATTAGTTATAAAGCAGGAGAAGATAGTGCCTTTCTCTGAGGTTGCAGGATCCAGTTTCACTTTTATGCTATAGAATGGTGCTTCTCAGACTTTAATATGTATTAGGAATCCACTAGGGATCAAGTTAAAATGGGGTTTCTGAATCAGTAGATGGAAGCGGGGCAGAGGAACCGCATTTCTAACAGACTCCCAGGTAATCGTGACACACTTTGAAGAGTAGAAGTCTAGAGTAGAGGTCAATATAGATGTATTATTGAAGTTGGAAATAACTTCCTTGATTGTCTTTGGCAAAAAATTCATGCTTACCTACTTGTAAATTGTTCTATGGTTCTGATTTTGTTGTTGTGCTGGGAATTGAGCCCAGGGCCTTGGCATACTAAGCAAGTGTTCTGTAACTGAACTATACCCCCAACCCCAGATTTCTTTTTAATTGTTATCTATACACAGTGAGCTCTGGATATATTCAACTGTAGAAAAAGACTTCCTGGGCTAGGAATGTGGCTCAATAGTAGAGTGCTTTCCTAGCATGTGCAGGGTCCTTGGTTTGATCTCCAGCACCGCAAAGAAAAAGATCCTGTTCTTGAACTCAGAGGATTATGAAATAGGGGAGAACAGAGTTTATGCTATTTAATTTTTTCCCTTTGAAAATCTAGCACATTCATTCTTCTCTTTATTCAACAAATGTTTGTTGAATGCCTAATATTCTGTCCCCAGCCTACACAATTTATTAATTATATTTTATCATAGAAAAGTTTAGGGGAACATCAGAATGTGGATTCTCCCACTTCTGCCAGGTGGGGAGGGGGTAGAAAAAAGAGCTGTATTTTACTGTTATAAGCTCCAGCTAGATTAAATACATTTTAAGGATAACTTTTCCACCTCATGTGATCTTGTATCTTTTACAGCTGAGTGTTTAAAATTTTGGGTTGCTATTCCACAGTGGTTATGAACTGAAATTAGTAGGAATTTACTAGCATCTTATTTGAAGATAAATAGAAGAGGTTAGAAAACGTTAAAGCACATTGAAGTTACTATGGGTAAGATCATTTTATGACAGTTTGTTTCAGTTATATGTGTATATGTGGATGGGGCTACTTAGAGCATATAGCAACGTTATGGCCTTTATAAGTGTTGGGTAATTGTTGATTAAATGTATGTTTCCATGTGTCCAGCAAGATACAGGGTGATATGATGGGAAAAAGTTGGGCTTTTAAAAGGAATTAGGGATATTTAGATATGAATCTCAGCTTTATCATTTATAAGCTGTTTGACTTTGTGCACATTACTTTTTCTCTGTGAGAATGAAATGAAATAAAATAATGCCTTGAAGACATACTCTGTATTTTCTAATTCATAACAGGACTTGAATAATTATACCTTTTTTCTTCCGCCCTTTCTCAAAATGGTCTTCAGGAGTAAAGTTCGGCCAGGAAAAAGTTCTTGGAAAGAGAACGTTACTTTGAAGATAAGGATGGACAGATATTGATTCCTGTAGTAGATTATTTATAGAGTGCTTATTCTTAGTGGAAAGGTGAATTGAAGTAGAAATCTACGTAGGTTTTATAAGAGAAGCAAGGCATAAATTGTCTAAAACAAGGTTTTTATATAGAAGTTATGAATAACTTGTTTAATATGTTTAATCTTTTACATCTTTTTTCTTATTTAATCCTTACACAATTCCCGCTTATCCTCATTTCATAGGTAAGAAAACTGAAGGTTAAAGAAATTAAGAGATTTATAAGATTTAGTGCTAGTAAGGAAAAAACAGGATTCAGTTTTTTTTGACACAAAGCTAGACAAAATCAGGCTAAAGAAATAAAGGATTTTTTGAGTCAAGGGGTTTCAAGTATGAATAGTAATACGATGAGTCTGGGAGCCCTGAGTAGTGTGGGTTGGAAAGACTGCTGAGGAGTGAGTGCAGTAGATGCACCAAGTGATGGAAAGAGTCAGAGCTCCTGTGAAATTCTACCTGGCAGTTCACTACTAGTGTGATCTTAGGGAAATTACTTTTATCTCTTTATGCCTTAGAGTCCTTGCTTTGCACAAGATAATCATGTTCCATGTATTAGGATGTGATAAGGACTTAAACAGAATAACAGTGTGTAGGAATGACAGATTACACATAATAGGGCCCTAATAAAGTGGCGTTGTTATTGCAGTATTACATGTATGTGATACATGTCTCCATCTTCCCTTAGAACAGGTAGCTTGTATTCAGTGAATAGATACTAAGTGTCTGAATGAGTACAGCAGGTATGAACAAATGAATAAGCTCACAAATAGTGTAGGAGTGAGAAGATACTTTTGTGGTCTGCCAGATTAAATAAAAGGGCAGTTCTAGGGACATTGCACAGGAAGAATGAATAGAATATTGAGGCATCATGAGGACTTAATGTTTCTAGGATTTCAAGTCTCATTAGTGTACTTATCATTGTTCATAGAACTGAAGGAATTCTGAAGGGAAGCTAGTTGGGGGGAAGATTTTTTATCCAGAGTAGTTTCAAGAGTCTGTAAGATGAGTTCTTTTCATTCCTGTCATATTTATGCTCTTCTTCTATACATCTGCTCTCATGCTTCTTTTCATCTTAGTATCTGCAATTGTAGTACCTTGTACCTAAGCCATTTTGAAATGTAGATAATACTGTTCCTGTTGATAGTGAATCTTTGTATTTTCAGTTTGTAAAAAATTCATCAATTTATGTGTGTGTGTTTTCTTCTTGAGATAAGGTCTCTCTGTGTAGTTTAGGCTAGCTTTGAACTCACTATGTAGCCCAGGCTGACCTTGAACTCATGGTGATCCTCCTGCCTCAGTCTGCCTGCTGGTATTGTAGGCATGTGCCACCATGCCAGGCTTATGTGTGGTTTTAAAAAATATTCCTATATATTTTGTAATATATACTAACAGGAATGTATTAGAAGAAGTTTTATTTTATTTCTTGGGTGTTAGTTACTGCCATATAGTCAAAGTAAGTGGTACTCTTTGGTACACATTTATATTACAAACAGTTGTTAAACTGTTTAAACCCTGGAGTACCACTAAAATTGAGAAAAGCTTGTTGTCCTTGGTTTTTGTGGCAAATTTTAGAATACCTAGTTGTCCATCTGGGAAGTATGAATTCTGTGCTTTCATATACTTGGGTTCCTCCCCTAAGAAAGAAAACGTGTCTACTAACTTCAGATAGTTCTAACACCTTTTTAATTATCTTTTTTCTAGGGCATTTTCTTAGGATTTTTACACTGGAGTACTAGCATTTATTCTTAACTGAGTCCAAAATATATAGAATATTTGTACTATTGGGAAGGAATGATTTAAAAACTTGAGTTTTCATTCACCTTTTAGATATGTAGGTCCTTCTTCATAGTAACAAAATGTTTACTCAATATTGGCTCTCTTTGAGCCATATAATTTAGCAAATGTGTAGTTATAATCTAACAAACCTGTTATAATTTGCCTAGCAGATTTTAAAGAATATGTTCATCACCTCTAGGCCTTGAATTAACATTTAAGTCAGAGTTGGAATTCCTAGGAATAAAAAACAATTTATGGACATGCTGTGGTTATTTGCCAAAGCTTGAAAGCCACTGATTCTGAAGAAATCAATTCAGTGGGGTATGGGGCTAAGTACTTTTGGTAAGTGGTGATTTAGCATGTTTTTTAGAAATAAACAAGAGCGGCCATGAGACTTTGAGTTTTTGGCAGTAGGCATTTGTTTATGTTTTTTTGTTTAAAAAAATTAAAAAAGAGACCCCAAAGTAACTGAATAATACAAAACTACTGAGACTGTTTGAATTATCTGACCTTGGGGAGACCATGGAATGCAAATCTGTGCATCAGTTTTTGATTTTGCTTGAGGCCTCGTTTACGCTTGTAAGGGAGTAAAGAGACTAGCTTTGTCTCTCTATTCTATAAGTAAATAATGATTTTTACTTGATTTGTTATCCCCTTGGAGATGGAAAAAATCATTTGGTCTTTTTTTTTTTTTTTGTGGCACCAGGGATTGAACTCACGACCTTGTGCTTGCCAGGCAGGCACTTAGGCCACTGAGCTAGATCCCCGGTCCCTGGTCTTTTTCTTTTAAATGGGAAATTAAAATGATTAGTTTTCCTATTCATTTATGTGCCATTTTAAATTTGTTGAGCTTGTTTTTTCATGTGTGACTTCTTGTTATTCTTTGACTGTTTTCTTTTGAGTACAAAGTACAACTTCCAGCATATCACTTCTAATTGAGCTTTGAAGGCTTACTATTGCAGTAAACACTCTCAACCCACACTTTTTGATACAGGGGAATGAAACTCCCAACCTACTAGATGTCCAAGTATGAGTTCATGTTCTCTAAAATTGAAGAATGAATTTTAGGAGAGCAGAATATATTTATTAAGAGAAAGAAAGCCTCTGTCTGGGAGAGACAGAAATGGTCCCAAGTGGGTTGCCAAACACTCTGTCTTTTCTAGGGACTTTTATAGAGCAAAACCGTGAGGTGAGATGGGTCCAAGATAGGGAAAAATAGGAACTGGCAAGGTAGGCTTGCATGAGGTGGGACAGAACTATGGTCAACCAATAAGATTAATTGTTCAGGTGAAATTGACCAAATTGGGAACAAAAGGGGAAATGAGTCTCATAGCAAGTGGGTATGCTTAAAGACCAGTGACTCTTTCTGTAGGGGGTTGGGATGGTGGCTCCTGGCTTCCTCAGGGTGATCCATACCTATTTAGAATATCAATCCCTGCTGTTTATACTAGGGTGTGGTT
>RJWT010030580.1:0-14600 GCA_004365215.1 Cuniculus paca | reverse complement strand
TTAATGCTTGTATTGCTTGATTGACTTTGCAGGCCTAAAGCCAGTAGTCTGAGCATCTATTTAGAGGATAACAATATGCAATTTAGCAACTATAGGGAATTTCCTTCTGTTTTGTTTTTGAAATCCAATATTGTTCTCGCTGTTTTGTCTTGTTCTGTTTTGTTGTTTTGCTTTATTCCCTTTAAAATAAAAAAGAATAAAAGAAATGAATAGACAGTGCTAGACATTTTATGCTTATGTACACATCTCCATCTATGAAATAGTCTTACCTAAAATACTGAACCTGAATCATTGCAAGCTCCTAGAGCTAACTACTAGACTACAGGAAAGACAGGGGCAAGAAACTGCTACATGACATCACAACAATGAATCCAAAAAATTCAAAAGGTGGGCAACTATAGGGAACAAAAAACCTTGTTTCCTTAGTAAACAAATAGCGAGATGAAAAAAGATCAGGAAAGGAAACCTATAGGTTAACAGAAGCTCAGAATACAAATCAGTCAATTGTAATTCTTTTGGATTGTTAAATGAGATCATTGAAAAAAGTATATTGTTGATGAATTATTATTAAAGTAGGTTTGATAATGAATTATAACTGTATATATATATTTGAGACAGGGTCTCGCTGTGTATCCCAGGCAGGCCTTGAACTCATGTAATCCCCTGGCCTCAGTCTCCCGAGTGCTGGGATTACACGGATGTGCCACCATTTCTGGCTACAATAATTTTTTAAGGTCTTCATCTTTTAGGAATATATATATTGAAATATTCATGAATAAAATTGTATATTTGGGATTTATAGCTGAATGATCCAAAGAAATGGGAATAGATGAAAACCAGACTAGTCATGAGTTCATTGTTGAAGCTAGGTGATGGGTATATCAGGGTTTCTTACATTATTTTCTTCATCCTTGTAAATGTTTGAAATTTTCCATAATAAACTTTTCTTATATATATTCCCTTTTGGAATCTTTTAATTTCCCTTTATCTTGTTGAGTTTCAGCTCCTTTGAGCTCTGGTCAAATTTTTACTTTCTTAATGGTACCTGATAGCTCTCACATTTGTCTGTGGTGGTGTGTGATTCTTTCATTCTTTTCCCAATTAAAAAAAATTAACTTTGTTAGAACCTTTTACTTTTTCTTTCTTATTGGGATCCATCTGATGTTTAGTCAAACACATGCAAGAAAAAGTATCCTTTACTGTTCTTTTCCGCAGACATTTGTTGTTTATCTTTCCTTTTAAGGTCTAAGGACAAACTTCTAGGGGATGAAATGGATAGTGATTGTTTTTAACCTTATTCTTATGATCCATCCTTTTGCTAACCAGCATCCTCAGAGCAGTGGTCAATCTGTGCTCTTTAAGACTCGAGGGTCTGCATGCCTATATTCACCCTCGCTTCTTGTTCTTGAAAGTCAGCAGTATTGGGTTTCATGGGTCTTTCCCCCCAAATTTCTAGACACCCCCACTTTTCAATCAGTTCTCTAAATTTATCAGTCACAGTCACAGAGCAGCAACTGGCTCTGCATCTTCAAAACACTGCCACCATCTTAATCCCTTGGACCCCATTTTAAAACACCAGTGTAACTAAGAAGCCATCCTAGGCTTGTTTCTCAGCCAGACAATGCCAATTTCCCTTCTCAGCACACTATTTGTGCTTTTCTTCAACTTTCCCTGTAAGGATATCTCTCAGTCTTTCAAGGGAGAGGGCAGGTTAAAACTAGCAAGGGCATGATAGTAATTAAAGATGAATGAACCTCAAAAGAGTCAAGCTTGCATGCAATTTGAAGTCTTTAATCACAATGCATTTTTTCCCAGCTAGAGCACAGTACAGAGCTAAGCTGCTTGTTAACACGATAGGACATGGTTTTACCACATGACTCAAGAAGAAGTGTTACTTTTTAATAAATTACCTCAGTTCATCAAACTGGAGACTGTTATAATAATTATCCAGAAATAATCTAATGTCCCCAATATAATGTGCAAGACTGGGATAAGTTAAAGATAGATAAGGCAGGGTTGTTTTCAGCTGCAGAATTAGATCTATCTTATCTTCATTTGAAATTTTGGTATTTTCTTGATCATACTTTTTTTTTGGCATTAATTTTTATTTTTTGATAGTGCACTTAAATAGAGTATTTTTTGCTTCGTTTTTGTTTTTTAAGATAGAACCTCACTATGTAGTTCAGAACCACATTATATAGCCCAGGGTGGCTTCAAACTCATAGTGATTCTCCTGTCTCAGGCTCCTGAGCACTGGGGTTACAGGCATGCACCACAACTTCCAGCAACAGAGTGTATCTTGAAGTCAAGTTTTGTGATAGCCCCTTAAATGTTACACTCAAGGTGAATCTTGCTTGCCTGACCCTAGTTCCAGTTCTGATTACTGAGCACAAGAGAATCATTTTTTATGTATAAAAAAATGGTGATCCTCTTTAATAGGACACAAACTTTGGAGCTTTGGTTTTGTTTCAAATTTCTTAGTAATAAGGATGAGTTTACAAAAGTCATTATACATTGTTTCCTCTTCTCTTGTGAACACCAGCATATTTTAGGACCTCTGACCTCAAACACTTTGATCTTAATCTACCATAGAAGAGCAAAATGCCTATCTCATTCATTCTCACTTTGAAAAAGAACTTGGTGATACAAAATTGAAGGAAAAGAGAATAGAAATAGTTAACCTATTGCTAGAAAGTTTTGTGAACTACTCTCCTTCATCAGAGAAGGTCTTATAATTATGTCCATGATTTTATATTTTAAAATTATACTGCATAAATTTGTAAATAATTAGTGATGTTATTACATTTTCTTTGGTAGTATAATTTGAGCAACTCAAATAGCACACACACACAAATCTCAAACTATCACAAATGAAGTTGTAATCTTCATCAGATTTTGAGGGGATTATGTAAAATTCTGCTTTAGACGAGGCATATTAGTGACATGCCTTAAGGTTTGGTTGTTGAAAAGGATAAAGGAAGTATATGCATATGGACCTGCTGTAGGTTAGCACAATGGACACAGAGACCACAACTGGGATAAAGGACAAAAATACTCTTGGGCTTTTAACCTGTAACTCACTAAAAGCATGATTTGTGTTTTCTTTGAGGCAAGCAGGGACTTAAAAGTGTTGTTTTGCTGAAAGCCATGACTTCACTTGCTCAATAAGTAACTCAAAGCAGAACAAAGCTTGATCTTTATTTTATAAAGCTCTGGTCAACTCCTCCTCAGCTCTGCATAGAGGCATGTTAGTCATTTAGGGAGTATCGGTCTAAAAGTTGGCAAAACAAGGTTTATCATCCCTAAATTCACCTAGTCTATCTCATCACCCTTCAAGCCTAAGGACACCAGGACAAGAGACTTACAGGGAGAGTCATCTCTATTATCCTAAACCTAGGATCACCCTAGATTCCAACAGAGCCGCATGTGATCAAGACTGCCCTTCAAGCTATAAGGATTCTGCCCATGGAGATAGAATTCCCCCCTTATGTCATGAGGATTCCTCCAGAGCCACAAAACCTAAATGAGATATTGCTAGCTTCAGTGCACCATAGCACCCTATAAAACTGGTCCCCTTTCTTCTTTAATAGGCCAGTCTGATCCACTTCTTTAGACCTGTATCCCATTCCAGTTCTCAAACTGAGACACTTTTCCTATCTTTTCTAACTTTCCTTTGTTAGGGAACTGGCTTGATCTTTGTTAAAACTGTGCTTCCCATTCTTTTCTCTTTGTAATTATAAAGCATTTCCTGGAAATTCATGCTGAATCCCTCAGTTTTCATTCTCATCACTGCTGAAACAAGAACCCATCCTGGCCAATGATAGGACAACTCACAACAAACCAAGTTGAATGTGAAGTTAAACCCATAGTAACTTATCTTTAAAATGCACACATGGCAACAACTAAAAACCACACAGAACTCATGACTAATAACAAATTACCTTTCACATAAATTATGATTTTCCTCATACTGGAAGAGTACATGTTCTGTCTGCAAAGACTGGGTAGCAGCCAGTCTCCATTGCAATATACCTTTAGCCTTTGACAAAATCTAGTGACATGCTACTTTAAATAATTGTTATATTTAAAACCAAATTACTTAGTATACTACTAGTCAGTAGCTCTTAGTCATGATAAAAATTAAAATCCAGGGAGTTGTTAGTCATTTGCTTGTAAGAACCACAGAAATGCTGGCATTTTCTTAGTTTTCTGCCTATCAGAAGGCCCATATTTGAGATCACAGAGAAGGAAATCTCTGATCATAGACTAGTATGAAACTTCCAGATTCATAGAAATATATGATTTAATAATTCACTCAATAATTTCACAGATCGAATGCCCTCTCCTTATTATCAGGGTCTTAGAAATAATAAAATAAAAAGTACATTAAAAGTAATTATAAAAAGTACATTATAAGGTGATGTAAAAAGTACCATTTATGTTTTAAGTATAGGCTATCAAGAGACACACAAATGTGGGAGTGTGGATGGAGGAAACCATCACTGTGGCTTTTGCAATTATTCCTTATACTTTTCTCCTATCAGTACTACAACCCATGTGGCACCTTTGTGAGAATTAGATAAAGGTCCCCCTTCTGTGGAACTTGTCCCAGACTAGGGTATCTAGCTCAATAAGTAGAATGAGAACTGGATTTTAGCCCCATCTTTCATAATCAAACACTCCTACAAACTACCATCTGCAAAGCTATAATGGACTGAGTATTTGTATCCTGCCTAAATTCTAAAATCCTAATCCTGAACAGGATAATATCAAGAGATAGAGCCTTTCAGAGGTAATTAAGTGGTGAGGTCAGAGTCCTAATGAATGGGACTAGTACCCTTGAAAAAGGGAACCCAGAGAGCTCCTTTTTCCTCTCTCCATCCTGAAAGGATACAAGGAAAAGGACAGGGATCTACAACCAGGAAGAGGATCTGCACCAGAGTATGTACTCCGGTTTTGGACTTCCAGCCTTCAAAAATGTGAGAAAACATTTTAAGTTGCTTATAAGCCACCCAGCTGTGCCACGGCAGCCCAAGCTGACTGGACAGCAGTGTATGAGTCCTAGGGGCTCTTTCTTCTCTCCCTCAGCTTCAGTGCACATGTCCCCTCCCAAGAAAGAACAGCAAAATGCCCTTCCTTGTGTTTTCATATATCCTAAGTCGTTCAAAGTACTTGGCAAATGTGGTCGCAGGTTAGTTAGATGAAATATTTTCAAGACAGGAGAAGGCAGATACAATTCTTTCTTTTTGATGATCACTATGAAGAATCAAGTAGGTGAATAATTTTACTTAATAATTTTTAGCAGAAACAAAAAAGCCATAAACCATGTAAATTTGTCACACGAGTGTGTAGCCTTGGTCTGTCCCTTCTAAGTGCCCCTTCACCTTCCTTGTCTATCAGAAAGAGGACTTCCTCAGTCCATTCCCAAAGAGTGCGTGGCCCAATAATCATAATAATCACAATATCTAATTATCAATGCTCAGTCTGGAGGATACTTGTGCATGCCCACAGGAAGCACTCTCCCTCAGAAACAAGTTACATGGAGGAATTGCCTTAAGGAAACCAGACAGCAGGGAGGATATTTAGACTTGGAAAGGTATCTAGGTTTCTGATACCACTGTGGGCGGTTATCCCGTCACATGATTAAGTAGAGGGGCCTCTCCTCTGTGTGATGTACTTGTGATCACAAGGAACATGAATAGAGAAACTGGAAGCACACATGAGATTTCCTAAAACCATTCAGGTAAATTGATGATAATCCATAAAGGCACTGGATATTTCTTTACTCTTTATATACATACATAGAGTGGGACACAAAACTCAAGGCTATACTAGACATCGTGGGAGTTCCCACGGGAGAAAAACATACTCTATTGCACAGCTGTTCATCAGGATACTATTAAGCTAATTTATCTATTGGGAAACCTATTTTTACAAATAAGATTTGTTTAAAATCAAGACTTAAATTTACTAAAATACACAAATCGCGTAATATTATATTTCCATTTATTTAAACAGAAAAGCAACCTTCTCACTTTAAAATTGGTGGTAGGATTTTGAAATATAAGTTTATGTGAAATTTTGCTAAATATTATATGTACATTTATCTAACAATTGCTAGTACCCAGCTTTGGGACAACTTTAAAGCTTAAACCAAAAATGAAGTCAAAACATTAAACAAAACTCCAAAACCCCAGACTTGATTTTGCATTGATCTTGACTGTTGATAATATAGGAAAGAAAGGAAGAGAGAAAGAACAGTCTCCTGTTATAGAACAGATAGTTTTGCAAGTAAACAGTTCATCCAGTCACATGAAATTAAGAATCCAGGCAGATCAATGTAGTAACTCCAAGATTTTCATCACAGTTGAACTCAAGATTTTCAGCACTTTAAACACAGAGACAAAACATTATTAACAATCAATGTTACACAAATTGTTAAATCCATAAGAAAGAAAACCATACCATCAGCCTCCTGTTCAAATCTGAATCTGAACTCAAGCTATAAGAATTTGGTTATGGTCAATGAAGCTCTTTTGTGAAACATTCACAGTATCCTACAGCCCAGCAGAACAGTAAACACAAACTTTACTCTGCCGAACTCAGACAATGTTTTTTCAGCATTTTGAAAAATTGCTTAGAGTAGAACTTTTTACACAATTTAACGTGGGTACAAACTTTTATTTCCATCCCCACTTTGAAATGAAACCTATGCGCTTTTGTATTGTTGTTATCACTGCAGACTGCGTGTTTCAGAACAAACACAGCTTTCTTTGGATCACTCTGCATTCTAATCCACTGCCAGCTTTAAAGGACTTTTCCACATATACAGAGACAGATCTGCAAACGGTCACATAATAACAACAAAAAACTTTTGAAAACAACAAATTTACTTCAAATTAGTGTTTCACTCATCAAGAATTATAAATCAGAAGATACATTTACAGTCAAAAGCGGTCTCTTAAAAGCCTTTCAGAACACATTAGTTGGACTGATGGTCGTAAGATTTTCAGTTCTTATACCAACTCCCCAAGCTTTTGCAGAATGAGCTTACAAGTTTCCCCTCCATAGAAAAACAGGAGCCCTCCTCATACCACATCAAGGAGCATCCTGGTCATTCCAGTCAAGGATTCTGAGGCATCAGGCAAAGTCACAATAAGTTGGGGATTTTCAAGAGTTGTCACCATCCACACTCTGTAGAACCTGTAGCCGCCAGTGAAAGGTTGTCGAGTTCTTACAGCCCTTGTCAGATTAGTCAGGACGCTACAAATGTCCAAATCCAGCCTCCAAGATGCTCTTTGCAATAACACTTAGAAATGAGTTGAGTGCCAAGTCAGCCTATTAACAAACGGAATGCGCATGGACAAGAAGAACTAATGTTGCTTAAATCAGAACAGATCCTGACTTCCTTACCTTCATACTAGGAAACATAGTAGCTTTTTTTGGTTTTGTTTTGTTTTTGTTTTTGATAAAGGCGCACTAAAATTTGCTCAACAGCAGCAAGCCCTCCTCAGCCCCCCACTCCACAGGGAATTAACCGTCACATTCCAGCCCTGTCATCAGAACAATGAAAGGTGAATGTTGTGCAAAACAGCTTGGGACCAGGGACTGATGATGTCATTCCTTCCTTATATGGCTCATTATTGTGCAGATTTACTTTGGTCTGTGAGAAGGGGTGGAGTTGGGCTGCACTGGGAGGGGAGGTGGCTCTTCAGAAGCCGAGCGAGTGAGCGTGAGCGGGAACCTTGCTTCTCACTGAGGGAAATGCACTGGGAGAGGGGTGAAGTTAGGCAGGAAAAATGAAATAAAGAAAAGATATGCATGAAGTGTCAAACGGGCCTTATTCTTGATTTTTCAAACTAGCTAACTCTACAGTTCTATTTAGCACACGCCGGAATTTACTAGAGTCTCCTCTATGATTCAACCAACGGAGCAGAATACATGTTCCAGCCAAAGTGCCTGCTAACTTACATATCTCTGAATGGAAACACTACAGTGCCGGCTACAGAATGCCGAGATCCCTTTAGTTTAAAGATCATTGAATGTTTTTTTTACCTGAATGTTCCCCCTAAAAGTGATTGCAAATGCAAAACTAATGTCCACACAAACAAAAGTGGGTGCACACATCCAGTCAGATGTCATCATTCATACAAAATGCTCCCAGAATCTTTCAGCACCTTCAAATTAGTTTTCTCTCTTCCCCTTTTTCCTTTTCTTCCTCTCTTTTTCCCTTTTCTTCCCACCTTCCTTCATGACTTCTTGAGTGCTAAATACAGTCCAAAAGTCATTAGGTAACTTAAAGTTTCCAGTGCAATTTTTTCTAGCCCATACACATAGAATATCTGACACGGTGTGAAATTCCATTTTAATTACAAAATTTTAAAAATAATACCAGATGAATTAGGCAAGTTAGCTTTAAGGTTAACAGAATTAAATATTTGCAGAGTATTTTTAATCCCTCAGACATATTTTATATTGCATAAATATAAACCATTTTGTTATGGCATAAAAAGAATATGATGAAAAAGAAATACGTTGGAGATGACTGTTTGCTTTCATCCCCAATGTTCAAGCAGGTTTTGAACCTTAAGAAGACATCTAACTTCTTAATAGCATAACTGAGTAATAGATGAATAAAATGTGCTGCTCAAAAGAGCTGACTGAGGGCTGAGGGCTTGCTCTGTAGAGAACATCCTGAACTCAGTGACATCAGCGACTGGTGGATGAGAAGGAACCACTCATGCAAAGCACGAGACTGAGACGCAGACAGAGTGCAGCAAGTGCAAAGGTCCCTGAGGTGGGAAGGAGTGTGGGACGTTTGAGGAACCAAAAGAGAGCCTGTATGATCAGAGAGTGAAAGGCAAAGGGCAAAAAGACCTGAGGTCCATTTGAGTTGTCCAACAGGGGTAGTTAGTTAACATACGACAAATCCTTATCAGGAATATGTGTTCTGAACACAGATACAGGTTTTCCATGTGACACAAGAAATGTTAGGAATCATTTCTTATTTTGCCACAGGTGATTCCTCCACCCCTATATAAATGGGTCTTAAGAACTTGGTGAGCCTACAGCCTAATGTCTTCAGGAGCACAGCTGAAGGTCTAGGTCTCCATTTGGTCTTTTCTCTCCCCAACAAAGGCCCATCCCTTAACCCCTACAAAGGACCATCCTTAACCCAACCAGAAAGTTAACTCATCCTGAAGCTAGGACAGTAGTAATTTTACTTTCTGAGGTTTCCTTTACCCGCAGTTAATTTGCAGTCTGAAAACGTTAAGTGGAAAATTACAGAAATAAAAAATTTCATAAGCTTTAAACAACTTTTATTACAGTATGATATAATTTTTCTATTTCAGTATTAGCATTGGTAATATTTTCCTGTGCCTAATTTATAAATAAGACTTTCTCAAATGTCTGTATAGAAAAAAACAGATGGACAGGGTTCAGCATTGTGGTTCAGTGGGTCCTCTTGAGTTCTCAAGACATATCCCCCATGGGAAAGAGGGACACATTACTGCTGCATCTGCCCAATTGAACCCTTCGTGCAAGGAATCTGGGGGCACATCCGCAGGACCGAGGGCTAAAACATCACCAAGTCAGAAGGACTCCTTGCTAATAACTATACGTGAGGCAAAATGCAACTGAATCATTTGTGGTGAGTTACAAATATCTTCCAATAAGATCTGGCCATTGGAAATAGACAAGCTGACTTGGCCTGATTTATCACAAGACAGAAAGGACTTAGATTTTATTCTGGTGGTTCTGATTTATCTGACTGATACGTAGAGAACACCCCCCTTCGAAGCAAGGAGGACAAGAATGTAATGAGTTGCCTAAAGCAAGCTATGATAATAGCCCAGATAACATGAAGGCAGATTGGAGAATACCTTGCGTTAGATTAGAGCAGCACCAATTGTAATCCAGAAGCAGAATCAGTACAATTTACTAGTATATTAGTAAGGTTGAGAGAGAAAGAAGAATTAAGGATTACTAGGATTTTAGTTTAAGCGAGTAGATGGAAATAGTGATAAGTGAAAAGTCATACCAGGAGGTATAGATCTGTAGGAAGTAACCAAAAGTTCCACTTTGGACACACAGAGTTTGAGAAGCTTACTAAACATCCAAATTGGTTGATCGAGTACAGACATTTACTCAATTATAACTTGCTTAATGAATTAAATATTTTTATTGAAGGAGCATTAGTAGCTTTGTTTTTCTATGAATCATGTACAAACTAATAGAAGCTTTTCCTCCTTTAACTTTTTACTACATAGTAACTGAAATGTGTACTCCATTGTGGCATAATCAGTATTATTATGATTATGGGCCCCCAAGCTGAGTCTTAGGATCATTGCGGGTAGAGACCCAAAAAGAGTCATAATTTTTTAGAGCACTGTGTCTTAGAGACAGGGTATTCATCTGGTTATTACTGAGTGTCATGTCCTGATCAAGTGAACTCAAAACCAAGTCTCAGAACTGCTCCTTATTCAAACAGGTTGTGAACAGAGAAGATAAGGGACAGGATCCCAGAACATCTACGAAAAAGCCCTAGCTTAGCATACGGCTAGGTGGGAAGTCTCTCAGTGGGTAAGTGATCACTTGTGCGCCAATCCCATTACTTTCTTTTCAGGAGACAGCGGTGGGTCACAGCAGAGGAGCTAGCACTAGAAGTTTGAATAGTGCATGCCCTGAGGCTAGAGGGAATCATCGAGAAGACCATCTTCACTGGACCAGAAGCTCGGCTCTTCAGTTCTTCGGTTGGGAATAGGTAGTTCTTCCAGGTTCTCTCCTGGGGCCTGGGGATGGTGAATTAAGTCTGATCTGTAGTTCTGCATGCAGTTGCGTCTCCTTCTTTGGGACCATCATCAACTAGAGCTAGAACATCATCTAGTATTTTACAGAGTCCAGAAAAGGTAAGAAATCTGAGAGCACTGGACACTGTGAAAAAGTTACAATGTATCAGAGGGAGGGATAGTGGGAATAAATAAACATTGAAATAAGAACAACTCCCTGATTAGAATGTAGGATTTGGAGGTGGGTATGGTGGTGCATGCCTGTAACTGTAGCACTCAGAAGGCTGAGGCAGGAGGATTGCTGTGAGATAGAGAGCAGCCTGAACTACATACTGAGTTCGAGGTAGCCTGGGTAAGGGTTTGGTGACACTATAATCAATGATGGACACTAAGTAGACCACAGTGTTCCTCCGTTCTATTAGAGGGAAACACTGCATGGGAAGCAGTCATAGTCCACCTTTTCCAACTTCTTTTGAGCTTCAGATCAGATGCGTGCACTTCCTTAAGCATTTAAGAATAAAATAAATAGAAGCAACTCTCCATGAACACTTACAGGATGTCAGGAGCTATGCAGGAAATATGAAGAAAATCCTAAGGCACAATGTTTCTGAATTTAAGAAGAATCAGTTAAGACCAAGCAAAGTTGACCTCTGGTTTTGCTGCAGCTGAAGTTTACATTCAGCCCCTGAATATTATTTGAATAGTTTCTTGGAAAAGAGTTTGCATCCAAGAGCTGAATATGTTATGCATTGAGCATGAAAGACTCAACCTTTGATTAATCTTTTCTGTTCAAACTTTTCACCACCAACAAGGACTTTCCAAACACAAGCATTCTTGGAAAAGAGTGCACATGTGTTCAAGGAGTCAGGGAAGAGCAACCTCCAAACACTGAAAACACCACCTTCCCAAGTTCCAGCCCCCTCTCTGGAGTCCAGCATATGCAATGCTAATCTGAATACCTTCTTCCACTCTGGAGAAAAAAAAAAAGTAAAAATATAAAAGTAACATAGTTCTTCACTCTGGTGCAATACATTTTTCCAGCGCTTCCTTTTCTTAACCATTTTTTGCTGAATGACTTTGTGCAAAAACATTTATCCAGTATTTATTGCAGTGATAAGTGGCTGCCAACTGAGAACAGCATTCCCAGAGTTTTTCATTCCAGTGAATAACTCACTTACTGCTTTTCAATGTACTGTTTTGTCCACAGTGTTGAAATAATCCATTAACTCAATTCGAAATTCAACCAACCCAACTCTTTTGAAGTTGAGTTAAAAAATTCCCACTTAGTTTTTGGAAATTTTCACCATTAATGGTTTCTGTTGAAACCCAGATTCATTGGTTCTCTCTGGAATTGATACATCTTGCTAATGTTCAATTTATTAAAAAACAGAAAAAGTAGAAGAAACTTTGGTTTTGCATTTTATGACCAAAAAAAAAAAAAAGGCCTGTCAGAATTGATCATTTGTCTGGCATTACAATTGACTGGATTGCAAATGATAGTTCAGTGTATTCATAGATCAGAAACCATTTAAAAAATCTGTCACTGCAAAGTAGAAGTCATTCGCTGGTTGTGTATCACAAGTGTTGGCTCAGAGGTTATGATAGCTGTATTGTTATTTCCTGATGATTTTCATCACATGTTTCTTAAAATTTAACTCTAGCTCCTGATAGTTTTTTGATTCCAGTGAAAAACAGGCTTGAATTTTCATTTGTATATATTTACTCTATCACTTACAATCAACTTTTTATCCCATATAAGGTAAACCTATGCGGGACTCTAAATAACTGAATTTGGGTCTGGAATCCACTAACTAGTATAACAAACGTCAGTGAAAAGTAAATGCCTTAATTTTGTAGATTTACATGCAGCTTTTCAGGTTAGTGTTTTTTTTTTTTTTCCTCATTTAAAGAAGTTTGTTTAATGCAGCTGTTAGAAAAAGAAAGCTATTCTCCAAGTTATTCTAATAAGTCAGTCCAAGCTGTGTTTTAACCTTTTATTCTTTTCAGATATAAAGTATCTCCTGTCACTTCTTTTTAATATATTAACTTTTTAAATATAAGAAGTTATAAAAATACTGTGGTAAATTTATGACCTCAGCAAAATTAGTACAGCCATTTTTCTTCCAAAGGGTGCTTATCATTTCCACATATTTTACTTCTATGAAGTTTTATGTGGCTAAAAGTCTTAATATTGTTTTTAAAAAAGTAAGTCATCGTTTTCCAGCTATATATTTTATAATTACGTCTTGCTCCTCAAATACAATTTTTTACTACATAGGATTTATCTGTTCTTTAGAAACTTCCCCCTGACATAAACCAAAACTGTTCTATATTGGTTCTCCTAAAATAATAGAAACCAGATCAGGCCAGAGGAACGACCCTCACTAGAATACTATTAGTTGTTCCTGTATCCTAGAATATGATGTTTCCATTGCTCTCCTTTCCGTTCTCCCTATGTAGACCTGAAGATATTTTTTGCTGGGCGTGGTGGCACACACTGTAATACCAGCACTTAGGAGGCTGAGGCAAGAGGATTGCTGTGAATTTAAAGCCTGGATTACACAGAAAGTTCAAGGTTAGCCTGAACTGCATAGTGAGGTCCTAACTCAAAATAACAAAAACAAAAAATGTTTCTTTATGTAGATCCTTCATATTATTTATTTTTTATTTTTTATTTTTTTGAGACAGTTTCACTATACAGATCACCCGGCAATCTTTCATATTCTTAAGCTTATCCCAGATAGTTTACAGTTAATATAATTTGCATTATTTTGTTGCTTAAAACTATGAAAATTATTGAGTCCATGCAGATTTGTACCTTGCCACTCATTGCCTTCTCTAAGTGTTTGTAGTAGGTTTTCAGTTTTCCTGAGTCTATTTACAATTAAATATAAAAACAATTAACCCCAAACAACAAAACTTTACTTTTCTACTACTTTTCATTGTTTCCAGAATGGCTGTTTGATAAAGTATAAATTATGACTTAGTGAAACTTACCTCCAGGTGCCTAATACATAAGGGAGCAGAAAAAAATGATCACTTTTGGAAGTGGTATGCCTTGCAGAAGGGACTGTATATTCATTATTTAATTAACACAACTCTATGAGGTAGATACTCAGTTGTCCCATTCCAAAGAAGAAAAAACAAGAACAGAGAAGCCAGATAACTTATCCAAGGTCACAGACCGATAAATAGCAGAGTCCAGATTTGAAGTCACAGCTGAGTTCCAAATGAAGTACAGAAGATTGAGAGAAGAACTGTCTCTGTACTGTAGATTCTAAGGAGGGTTGATCTCACAGAGCTAGAACACCCCAGGGCAGGAGCAGAGTGAAGGTCCCAAGGCATTCATAAGCTACCATCAGTACTTTGGAACTGGTCACAACAGCCACACTATTTCTCCTTAGCACATGCATGGATTATTTTACTAATGAAGGAGCTATGGCTTCGATCTGAAATGCCCCCCAAAGTTTCATGTGTGTGGAAGGTGATTGGGTCATGAGAATGCTATATTCATCAGTGGATTCACCCTCTGACGAGTTCGATAGCTGAATGTGTTGTGAGGATGCGGCATTTAGTTGGGGGTGGGTCCCTGAGGTGGGGGTGACAGAGAAGGGCATATTCTTGTCCCCAGCTTCTCCCTTTTCTCTCTGCTTCCTGGCTGCTATGCAATGAGCAGCTGTCCTCCATCCTCCACCATGCTGCTTCAACCTTGGAACCTAGCCAACCGTAGACTAAAACCATTAAAACAAATAAACTTCTCCTTCTTTAAATTGTGGGTGCCAATTGTTTTGTTTCAGAACAACAAAAAGA
>RJWT010030579.1:0-14609 GCA_004365215.1 Cuniculus paca | reverse complement strand
ATACACTGGGGAACTCATTATGGAGTGAGATATTTGAATTTGTGTCTTAGCACAATTATGTGTAGTGACCAAAAGCCACTTACTGTAACTACTACAGGAATAAAAAATGAGCAATGTGTGCATTTTGTTTTCAAGAAACTGACAATCTAAAGTAGTTAAAGGGTCAAAGTGGATTAAATTTTTGTCTCCACCAGCTTACTAGTTTTCTAGATATGTGAGCTTGGAGTCACTAGAAAACTTTCTCTACAAAATGAGGATAACCGTGAAAAAAAACCAGTAGGGCTGTTGCAAGAACTAAATGAGTATACGCATAGTTGGGTCCATAGGATTCACAGCTATCATTCACCACCATGACCCACTTAGCCATGAGTTCATTTACAGTCTTCAGGAACTGCAAGCTTAGGATCCTATACAACTTCTGATGAACTTTTCATGCTCTGTCACATTGAAATCCTTCAGTCCATCATGGACCATGACTGGATCTTTTAACCTAGATCCAAGGTGTGACAATGGAATGAGTTTGTTACTGCTTATCTCTCTCTCCACCCAGTTACCTCTGTTAGTTTGGGTCATCTCAGTTAGTAGGAACCTTCTGTGCACATTTGTAGCATAATTTCTACTGTTCTATCATATGATAGAAAAATGAAGTCTCATTTACCTATTGTGCCTCTTGCTATTTTCAGATTTTATGATATGTTCTTCATAGCCTACACTTGGGATAACTAGGCAGTGTAATAAAGTCTAAAGATAAGGCATGAAGCTGTTGACTACCAATGTGGTTATTATCCATTAGTAAAAAGAAACATAGTTACAGATTTTAAATTATGTTTTTAGAAAATTAAATTTCTGAACTCCAAATTCTTTTTCCTACATGAAGCATTTTTTCAAAAATATATCATTTTTAAATTAATCTTTACATATTATTTTATTCCAAAACATTTAAAGTAGGTGAAAACATTTCCAGCCTTGCAAAAAAAAAATATGCAGTCCTAGTATACTGCTGTACATATACTCAAGTGAAATAACACTAGATTCATTCTCCAAGTCAAGAACTCCAGGGGGATTTAAAATGTGCTCAAATGGTGTCTATATTTTAGTAACTAATGGGAGTAGCAGGAAAACTGGTGATTAGAATATCCATGAATTATGCACAGGAACCCAAATACATATTTTCACAAGACATAGGAAAAGAAGAAATTGTGAATTATTTTATGCACTAAAGTACTGTATTTTATGAGTGTATTTCTCTTACTAAATTGTTCACTCACTAAATAAAATAAATTCATATTAAAGATTAATAAGAAAGCATTTAAAGAACCATGATTTATCGATTTTTTTTTCTTTTTGATATCCAGATATTGAAAATAGCATTAATTTTATGCTTAAAGTATTTACCTGGAAAAATTTCTAAGTAGTGAGTTAGCTCAATCTCTTGTCTACTGAAATGCTAAGCTCTCAGTAGGTGCTTTCAGTTAATAACGAGTGTGTTGTAGACTTACACCCAAAAAGAGGATGATGTCCAATTAGAAGAAGCCATATTTTCAGGTAGTAAAGTCTGTCTTAGTTTCTACTAGATTTGGAGTAGAGACAGCATTTTAAAAAATGTATTTAGGAATCAAAACTTAATTCCTTATTATAATCTATAAAGATCTAGAAAACACTAAAGTAGCAACTTTTTAATATTAAGAATTGATATTAAAATATTTCATTAGATCAAAGTGAATAATACAGCACTTCCTTTCTAAGTGATGATTGAGAAATGATCCAGCTAGAGAATCACAGAAGGAGAGGAAGATGGAAAAGCAAAACGAAAGGGAAGGTCAACAGAAGCTATAGGGCTAAGTAGAGAGGACAGATATTTAGGAGATAACACACAAGGCCTAATCAATGTACTTTCTTTAATCACTTACACTATAAATTACTTGAAGTATGAATCGCTACTTGCTATTTTTGGAAATCTTTTTAAATTAATTGATTTCATGAACTCCATGAGTATATTGTGTACCTCTAGATAGAAAGCACAGTCCTAAACTTGGGGACCAGGAAGAGGTGGCAACACTATACCACATGTCTTCTACTCATTAGTCATGATGTGTACTCTTGAACTCATCCTCTCCTTACACTATTCCATTACTCAGAACAAGTCCTAGTCACACATTATTCCTGGGCTATACCAGCACTGCACAGAATAATATCACTTCCAGATAAAACCCAGTGAAAGACCTAGGAAGCCTGAATTTTTCTTACTTCGGTGACATATTATTGTGGAAATTATTAAAAATAAAGCTGTAAGCTCAAAGATAACTGAAGTATTTCCCTGACTTGGCATCAAGTAACTATCTGCCTCATCACACCCCATTTAATTTGTACTTCCAGCCATTTTATTTCCACACACTCTTTGTTTGCAAGTGATATGGAATAAGTATATCTTGCTTGTCTTACATTGTGTTCCTACCCACAGCACTGTGCCAGCATAGAAAAATGATACTTCAGTTAAGAGCTCAGCACAGCAAAATGTACATGTAAGTACCAGGGAGGGAACTGCTTAATAGGTGGCAGTAAAAAAATATATGGATCCTGTGGCTTTGATACCTCTCAGCTTTCATAGAGAATTTAATGTGAATATTCTTTATTTAGTTCAAAAAAATTAACCATAATTTTATGAGGCTGCTCAGTCTTTTAACTTTCTATTCAAGTAGAGAATAATTCTGCTCAGTAGCATTAGCAACTCAGGGTTATATATCAGTTTATGAGTTTACTCAAAAAGTAAATTAAAATATTTATGCAAGTTTAGCTCTCCTGAATAATTAGAATGGTAATGAATAGTGGTTGCGTACTAGGAATAGGCAAATTTCTTAAAGATATGTAGAGTGCATTAGTGACGAGACATTGTGTGCTGCCCGAGATAAACCTGGAAAGAAGTTA
Organism: Cuniculus paca; assembly: GCA_004365215.1. NCBI lineage: Eukaryota > Metazoa > Chordata > Mammalia > Rodentia > Cuniculidae > Cuniculus > Cuniculus paca. The sequence goes on along the minus strand of RJWT010030579.1, from coordinate 11,684 downwards.
GAATACGCTTCGCTCCCCATCATTGTCAGTTCTACCTCTCGCATCCTTCCTTCTCTCTGTCTTCTCCTTGTAATCTTATTTGCCTCTTCTTTCTGAATTTAGTGAGCTACGATAGGCTGGATAGAAGCTTGCATGGAAAATCATAAATGGATTGAATCCCAGAGGAAAAAAAAGAATCACTTAATGAATTTTAAATGTGGCAAATTGAATTTGAGCAGGTCTGTTACTATGATAGAACCTCCAGGAATTTTTGTTTGTTTGTTTTCAAAAACAATGGCTGTTCGCCAAAGTTAGCATTGTTGGGCCACTTACATTTCAATGATTTTATTAATGATTCTGTAACTGGGAGAGGAATCCAGACTACGTTTTTAATTCTTTAATACATACAAATGAAGTAATATTTTTGAGGTGTTGTGAAGCAATATTGCAAATTATTGCATCACCATAACTAAATAGAAGCATTAGATTGTTTTAAAGTTGTATCCCTTTGCATAAAATATGATTTTCATCAACTGATATTCATTAAATATTTGATTGCCTTATAAATCCCAGTTGACCTTTAATTACATTTTTTTGATATTTTGACTTTAAATGAAAATGATAATTTAGAGGTTAATATATGTGTGCATATACGTGAGGTGTATACATGCATGCAATTAAGTGATCATGCAAATATTGAGCAAAATATCTTATAAATGGCAACTTTCATGATGTCTCCAGGCATATGTTTATTTGAAAACATGTTTATGCTCAAATTTTATTCACAAGCTCATGTGGATATCCCCAAAGATCTGAGGTCCTATGAAAACATTGTCATGTGTTTTCTAAAACAAAATATATGAACTAAAATTTACTTTAAAGAGTTTTCTGAATATATATATATTCTTTTCTAATGCTTGAATATATATTTATATACCTATGTGATACATGAATTTATGTATATACTTAATATATACTATTAAAATTCATAGGCATGTGTGTATAGTTATATACATCCATATTCACTTTATATACATTACATTTATATATCGTGTATATGTATAATACATACTTGTGAAAACTCAAATTTATCTTAAGTGGATTCTTAGAGATACATTGGGACTATTAGATTCTGAAACATTTTTATCATATCAGATTTGGGTTGTATTTAGATTGCCATTCTATGTAATAACTTTATAATATAATACCGAAGTGGATGACCCATGATTTTAAGATTAGCAAACTTTTTATCTCTAATACCCTGGCTTTCTGTGCAGTGTGGTGGTGAGGCTGGTCATTCGAAATTGTTGGGAGAGGACAAAGGTTTGAAGAGCGTTTTTCAGATTGGCAGAGACTGTATACCGTGGCTGGCACACAAATCTTTAACTTCTCCACAGCGAGACACTGCTCTGTGTTTGGTGTCCTTCATGGCTGATCATTCACTCTCAGAATTTGTGTATCTGACACTGAATAAAATATTTGTGATTTTTACTTCTGAGAAACTCAGAAACACAGAAATTAAACTGAATTTCAAATCCTTTGGGCCATATTATAACTGTCTATTGCTGTTAAATTTCTTAAGTCTTTAAATGATCAACTACTAGGTAGAAATTTCTGTGACTTTTTAGACAAACTGATTCACAATGATAAAAATCTTTGCTGACTTCTGGTATTTTTCTTAAGAAGGCAACCACTGAACGAGTTAATTTTCCTCCTTAGTGGTGAGTGGATCTGAATCCTATTAGACTTCAACTCCCTGGCACAACAGCTATGTAAGCCTGCCTCTTTGCTATCTAAACATGAAACTTGCAAACAATATAACCTGCTTTGTCATGGTAAATAAAAATTAGGTATTACTATAGTATAATGAAAATATTGAAGATTATTTTGAAATTTCAATTGCATATATTTTAATATATAAATTCTCAAGTATGTCCACACAAGAAAACTCAATACATGTGCTTCTCCCATAGGTAGGATTGCTATCAATGCGATGCAACAATCACAAATTCAGATTGAGGTTGATGGGCCTTGATGCAGATTGAAACATGCGTACTGTGTGGGATATGCAGCTGTCACTAATAGAGCACCATTAAAGTTACAGTTTACTTAAATGCTAAATAAGTGTTGGTAATGGTGGAGCAAAACAAAATAAGGTGTTTCTTTACATGGTTGCTGTATTTGCATAAGAATTGGTATGCATAGTACGTAGCAGTATAAATATATAAAGTAGGTATGTAAATTTAAGTCTACATAATTCTAAGTCTACACGATTTAAACGCTTTCTCTCAACATGAGTGCATGTCTGTGTGTGTTTGTGTATGGATAATGGACTTGTGACTGAACTGCGGATATACCTAAGGAAGTCTTTCACCTACACGAATTTCCTGTGACCCCTGAAAATCTGCAGGGGACCCAAGAAGAATTCGTTCTGACTGTGTGACTCTTTTCCCCACTGCAGGACTCAGCATCTGTAACTTCTGTAAACCAAGTGCCGGTAGCACTTTCTTTTGCATACTGACAAATTTCCAAAATGCTTCTAGCATGCCTGGTCATCCCTCTGAATTGTGACAGCTGTAGATATTTCTTACTCTCACTCATTCGCTTTCTATCTACTCTGCAAATTAACATGGCTCCCGGTTTCCTCACTCACCCAGCCCAATCTCAAAAATATACAGCAATGATTCTTACCCTAAGGGAGGCCCCTAAAGATGGTAGGTTGCCAGATGCTCATTGCTTCTGACTTTCTAAGAAGACTTGGTCTTGGATTCCCCATGTGAACCACTTCAGTGATCTCCATGGTTACATGCCCTTTTGATGCTCCTGCCTGGCCATTCATAGACTCCTCTTCTGTGTAATCTTTCAATATTGTTGTCCCATAAGGGCTCATCCTATTCACCTATTTCCATGGCTAAAATTTGCAGCTAAATGCAAATGGCTTCTATGTTTATACTTCTAGCTTACCTCTCTCTTCTGAGCTCCAAACTTATATACTAATTCCACTTTTTATTCAAAAGTTCCACATCAATGTTTCACATGTATCCAGAATACAATATATCTGGGCCTGAATTCATATCCGTCTGCCCCAAACCTGACTTCCTTCCTCCTGGCTTCCTGGGGCAATAAATGCAGCAACATCTTCCCAGTTCCTTATGCCAGAAGCCCAGGTGCTGTCTGGAATGTATCCACCAGATCATGAAGTCAATTTGTTATCAAGTTCTGTATATTCTTCCGTTTGAATCCACCAACTAATCTCAATGCCCATAAACAGGGATCTGTGAAAGCTATCCTCTATTCTTTCTGGGGCCTGGTGTTGCAAACTAGTTCTTAAGCTGTTATTTTCTTTCAAGTGCTCTCACCTCTTCTAACTTCCCCTCTAAACAGGTCAGTCAGAGTGAGCTTTCAAAAACAGCGGAATCTTGCCTTGTCCTCCATCTATTACTTACATACATTAAAGCAGAGGTCTTTAAGGTATGACCTTGGTATGATCCTGGGCTCAAGTCTGAAAATGCCTCAGGTTAACAAATGAATTTTTTTTTCTTTATTTTAAAACAACAAAAAAACTGATCATACAGAATTTCAAAACAAAATGATAGGAGATTAACAATGATTAATATAGTGCATAGTGTCATCTGTAAAGTAGTTGCTCAGATTACAAGATACAGGGATGAAAAAATGATCAAACAATTGGAACACAGTCACATTCATCTGCTTATGAGTAATCTATTGCTATTTTGCTTCTATTGCAGAAGACTTACTTAGTTGCAAAAGTGACTTGCTGTCCCTTTAAGCCTGAACTATTTACTATTTGTTTCTTTTGTCAATTCCTGAATTAAATACATGCATGATAAGTATTTAATGAATGTTATGGTGTCATTTTGTACAAACAAAGCACAGTGCTCCTTGTTGTACCTGTCCTAAGGATCTGCACGACCCTTTAATTTTCCTTGTAGACAAGAATGTCATGTTCTGTTTAGACTTTGTGTTCTTTTCAGACACCAATCATATGATGAAAAGAATCAGGCACTTATCACCCATGATAAAAGAATTCCAAAAAGAGTTATTTGAGATGGCTTTCCCGTGTGTGATCTGTGAGTCCTAGCTTCTATCTAACTGTACTTTATTTGGCTGCTGGCTTGCTGGCTTCCATTTTTTAATTCCTTTCAAAGTGAATGCCACAATATTATGTTAGATTTTGTTTTAGAATAGTTTAACAGTCCATCCACTGTGTAGATTCATAATTGAGTTAATATTTTTGAAGGTTCAGGATGTTCTGTCTTTTGATTTTGGTGATACAAGATGCCCTTCAGAGGAGCTCACTCTTTCTCCAAGCTCTCTAGAAAGAGTTGGAAGCACATTCAACACTCCTGAGCTATACTACATCACTTTGCCTTTCCATCTGTTTCAAAGAAATATGCCGATGCACAGACACACAGAATATAGGCAGAATAGATACCCATTTTATAGAGTGAAATTTGTTTGTTTTTTATTATGGTCAGGAGGAGCATTATGATCAGTTGCTGTGCTCAGATAACTGACGATCGACTTCGCAGCTCATGCAAGCAATAGATGGATAAGTCTGTTTTTGTTTGATGCTTTTATGATTATTATAGTATACATATTATTAGTATGAATATTAAATACAGTATACATATTATTAGTATATGTATTGTAGTATACATATCTCTTATTATTTACGTATATCATCACATATATAATTTTATATTTAGCTGTTATATTTTATGAATACTATCACTACATTTTATGTTTTATATTCCTGTATAGTTGGAGGGAGACAACAGTGTCCTAGATATATGAATTACTTGAGGATGCTTTGCACTGAAGGCCATTTAAATAGTAAAGAGAAGTGTAATCCCCTAGGAAAGTTAAGCAAATATTCAACTTATAATAACTTTTGAGGTACTTGTTCTTTATTCAAGACATTCTTTGTGTCTGGAAATTCTAAATTACTAATTCATTGAAATAAAAAGCTGCTTTTATAAGAACTTGACCCAAAAAGTCATCCACTGCCAGCACTAGATTTAAGTCAGATGAAATCCATTTGCAGCCTTCTGTATACATTATCATGTCATCTCCATGGTTATTTCCATGAAACTATTGCTTTTGGCCATCCTGAAAACCACTTTTAAATGTTTTCTTCATCTAGAGATAATTCTTTTTTTAGCATTTTTGTAAAGGCCTGACTTTTTCAGGTTTAATTATGTCATTGCCCTTCACTGATCCTTTTGCTTTGTATAGTCTTTCAGTCATCCTAAGAATGGTTCACTTTGGGAAAAGAGGAGGAAGTGGTCGTCCAAGTGGGCAAAATCAACGTCCTTTAGTCAAACAGTGAGAGCAAGTGATGACTACCACAGAGTAACATATGCATACTATATATTTATACATTTCCACCCAAACAACTGCACAGGATTTCTAACAGTGCCACACATTATTCAAATTCACCTAAAGCCATGCTTTTCTGTCTTTCATCCTCCCCCCTACCCCAGTACCAAACTGTGCAGAGAGATCTTTGTGGCAGTAATCGCCTAGCAGTGTTTTTGCCTTCACTGCTTGCAGGCACCTTTTGCTTATCAGGAGAACAGCGGAGTCTGCAAAGAAAGAAGGGAGCTTCTGAGACATCACATCAATGTCACAGGAAAGCACTGATGTGACTTCTCTCTCCTTTGGGCTTGGAGAGCCTATGAAACTTCAGATTTGAGAGACAAAAGGGATATCAGAGGGAACACCACGAACTTGAAATGAAAAAGATCAGACAGGGGAAGAAAAATGACTCCAACCTTCCTTCCCCAAATGAAATTGAGTTTAGCCAAATAGCTCTGAGATCTTAGTCAATGCAGACCAATCTATACACTCAGGCTACCCTAATAATTCAAAAGGAGTCACTCATACATAGCAAATAGTTATTTTGTGTTACAAAAAATGTACAAGATAATCTTTGCTTCATATCCATTCAAAACCAAGTGATTGGCGCTCTAATGAGTTGTAAACCTAATAGCATAATACTGTGAATAGGAACAATACTTTAAAATTACATTCTACTTACAATTTTGCAAATGCCACCCCAAGATCATTCACTGGTGATGCTTTCTCTTTGCTTACTACAAGCCAGGTAAGTCTAATACACACACACACACACATACACACACACACACACACACACACATCCTAACTACCTCATGCCATTATTTCAGTTACGTATATAGGCATATTTCTGAGTAGTCTTCCCTTAAATATAGTATGTTCCCACACAACACTTAGAGCATTAACTTGCAAGATGTACCTAATTCAGTAATTGGATTACCTTTTCTTAAATTGTTCATTGGTTAGGACATACTCAATTTTGACCATATGCCTCACTCCCACCCCCTTTACAAAAATAAAATAGCTAGAGGTGTGCGATGTGGAATAGTGCTGTTACGAATTCAGTTTAGGTTTTTTTCTCATCTATTTATTTTCTGAGCCAACTTTCATATGAGTGACAGTGTCAATAAGGTCAACTTTTTATGAATCAACAGAATTGGAATACTTTAATGTCAAACTGTTCTTTACAGGGTTTTCTTCATTTCAAAGGTACAGACAAAAAGCAGCATTTTCCAAGGCATTTTTGGAGTATGCATCATTTATTAAAAACTAAATCCTAGCCTCTTCCTTTTTGATTCTCCACAAGAGCAAAACACCTGTGTTGAATTAGATTGTTCACTACACACTCTTAATATGTTTTATTTTCGTTATTAGTCCAGGGAAAAATGTGAAAGATGTGTTGAGACTGGGATTTGTTTGTTGTTTGGTAGAAAAAACACAGCCTTTCAAGTCAGCTTTTTCCTTCATCATATTAAAGAGTTCCTTAACAACGAAATATGACAAAGAAAAAAAGGTCATTGGAAAACACTGAGAGGAGATAAAAAAGAAAGCATTTCAGACTACAGCTTATCTAAGGACCACAAATGCTTTTAGCAGGCACTTTCGTAATTTAAAAATCTTACCATTTGCAGATAACCATCATGCATTTTCCTACTTCAGGCTTTCCTTGTAGACTTTTTTCTTCAAATCAAAAACAATTTAAAGACAATGAAAATCTCATTGGTTTTTTGAAGATTCCTAATTCATCATGATACTCTTTTCTTATTGATTTTAAACGTCTGTCTTTCTACTGAGTTCGAACACACACACATATGCACAAACACTAATTTATGACAATTGCTTATTTTAAAGTCAGGAATAATAGCATTGATTTTCTTTGGTCAGTTAGCAAAGCTAAATAATGAAGAAATAGAGTGCAGCTCAATTTTAAAGCCAACACATAAGAGTGAAAAGCAGAGCTTGAGATCAAAGCTAAAGCTACCTGGTAATGTGACACTTTCTCGCTTGATTAATCGCTCACCGATAATATATTTATCCAGTCTTCACTGTGGCTCCCATCCCCCAATCCACTATTTGTATGCTGCAAATTTCTTATGAGAAACTTGACCACTTTTTTATGCTCGTCTCTCCAGTTATCAACAAATGCTTTCACAAAGCAAGTACAATTACAGGTGGCGAATTGGTCATTCCACTAATTTGCATGCATCACATCACAACTGAGGGGTGAGTCCATTCAGAGCTTTACTGGCCATCCTGTCCCAAATAATGAATATGGACAATGCACGTATTCCAGTATCTTGAAATGTAGAACAGAAAAGCCTTAAGTAATTAAAAACAATGTAAAATGGAATATGTTGTTAGTGAAGAAAAATATGTCCAATAAACACATGCATGAAAAGTCAGACTAAGAGGTCATAATATTGTTTCACATTGTGGGATAGGTCTTATTGTCTGAAGTGTAAAGTTAAGAAAATTAACGTTTGGGAGGATGGATATTTCCCAAAAGGAACATGGTAGCAGAGTTTTGGGTAGGGTCTGTTTTTCTTGACTCTATACCTGAGCCCTACAGTACAAAGAAGATAGACACAGTCCTCTCTGGTAAGGGGAGGATTTAGAAATATTTGACTGTGAAGACACCAATGAAGGTGGTCTTGGAAGGCAGAGCATCATCTGGAATGTTCTTGAAGGAAGTAGACAGTTGTTTATGAATGTTATTAGCTGGAGTATTAGTTTGCCAGAGCTGCTATAACAACGTACCATTTACACCAAGTGGCTTAGGTAACAGAAATCTAGCTCCTTCCAATTCTGAAGGCTAAAGGTCTGAAGTTACGGTGTTGTCAAGGTTGGGTTTTTTTCAGGCATCTCTCCTTGGCTTGTAGGTCGCCATGTTCTTTATGGGCCCCCCAGTGGTCATCCCTCTCTATGGGCCTGTATTCTCATATCATCTTCTTATAAAAATGCCAGTTAAGTTGGATTAGGGCCCACCTTTATGACCTCCTTTAAAATTAATAAACTTTTGAAAGACCCTATCTCCAAATACAGTCACATTTTGAGGCAACAAAAATTAGGAATTTAACATATGCATGTAGGGAGTGGAGGACATGATTCAGCCCATTACAGATGGTGAAAGACCTCAGGAACAGAGTGAGAGGCATGAATTCCATGGTGCATGCTCAAGTTCAAGGTTGGAGCAGAGTAGACACTGAACCAGGTAAGAGATGAACACCAAGGTGAAAAAGGAGAGATGTAGCAGGGTCACAGTGACTCTTGATGGCTTCAAGAAGGCATTTTATCTAAGGAATTATTTCAGGTTCTCACCATGAAATGATAAATAAGATGCAAAATGAATTTTAGTAAAAATTTTAACACAACCAAAACCTTAATTTTAAGCTATTTGTGAAAGCATAACTACTCAGTCGAACTTTATATTTTATTTTTAAATATTTTTTATTCACTTCTGTAGGAATTGTTATTTGGTGTCATTGGTACTATTTCCTTTAGACACAAAATATTTTTCACTAAGTTTCTGAGATTACATTCAATATCCACATGAAATTCACTTTACATAAGCTAAATCATATTATACGTGGCCTTTCCCCTCAATTCAGCAGTGTTTGAAGATAAAAGTCAAGTGAAAAAAAATGACAAGTACAATTGAGGATGTGGAGAAAAAGAAACTCTTACACGCTGTTGGTGAGAACATAAATTAGTATAGCCATGATGGAAATCTATTCCTCAAAGATTAAAAACAGAAATATCATAAGATCCAGCAGTCCCACGCCTGGATTTATATCCAAAGGAAGAGAAATCAGTATGTTGAAGAGATATTTGCATTCCCATAATTTTGCAAAATTATAAAGTTTAGCTCTAGAATGTCCTCCAAAAGTGTCGCATATTCAGACACGGTGCCGTTGGAAGGGGATTGGATCATGGGGGCGCTATGCTCATCTTTGGATGGATCCATTGATGAGTTTATAGCTAAACGTGCTGTTCAGAGGTGAGGCTTGGCTAAACAATGTGTGTTACTAGAGTTATCCTTCGGGGGTTAGATCCTCCTTCTTAGCTCTTCCCTTTTCTTTCTGCTTCTTCTCCACCTTGAGAGGAGCAACGTTTCTCCACTGTGCCATTTCACTGCGATGCTTCTGCTTTGGAGCTAGATGACCATAGACAGAGTTTCCAGAGCTACAAGCCAAATTAAACTTCTACTTCTCTTAGTATTTTGTCCCAATGCCTGGAAATTGACTAATACAGGACTATTTATATGCTCAGTAAATTGCTGTAAATTTACATAGTAAAATCCAAATTTTATGGGCCACATATTCTTTGTATTACACAAAAATATGCAAATTTATTGTCATGTATTACATTAATTTTACCCTTGCTTACATTGCATTCAATGATTGTGATTTCTCCCTAAGAAGCAACTCCTGTTTGGGCCATGGTGGTGAATAAACATTTCAGTGGGTTTACCACTGTATTTTGTTTGCTTTTTGTGGCTTCTTTCTGTTATCTGAGCTGCTATGGCTATTTTTCTGCTCTGCATCTGATGGTTCAGGAGAACAAGAGCAAAGCAGAAAGGAGTCCTAGCTGCTAAGTGCCCCCTTTCCAGGAGAGGAACCAGGGCTGAGGGAGTTGAACTTTCGAAGAGACAGCAACTCTCATGGACCACAAGGCTCAATTTCTCCTATCATGCCTCACATCCTCTAAGTTGCTAGTTAAATTAAATAAAAGCACTGCAAAGTGGAGAAGACTTTCAGTAGAAAATTTTTGCTTGTTGGTTTGTTTGTTTGTTTCATTCCTTTTTTAAATATGCTTCTTGTGTACAGACTTAAAAGAATTTTGAAATCAAACAAGTTTAGGTGATAGAAGTATATAATATATACTATATAACACATTATATATTACTATATAATTATAGATTAATATATTAATAATATATAATTATATATTATACATATAATTTTGCCTCATATGTATGTAAAATTTTACATGTTAATCTGCAAAATTAAAAATAATAAAACACTGCAAGTTCTTGATTAAGTTTAGAATAAAAATACAACGTTTTAGGGCAGAGTTTGGCAAGCTATGATGCTGATCAGCTCTGAGCTATCCACTCTCTGCTGCCTGCTTCCTTAAATGAAGCTGTACTGGACACAGCCAAGCCATTTATATTTGCTGCCTGTGACCTCTATGGCCATAGAATGTCCAAGGTAAAAAGTGTATATGAAGGCCATTTGACCTCAGAGTCTACATTCTTTTGTATCTGGCTATTTATCCTGATTTAAGGTAATGAAATTGTAATTGCACTGATTGCTCTACATATTCTAATATGTGACAATAAAGATTTTGTTCCATTCATGCCCTATAGTTATTCAAATAAAAACTGTAGTAGAAATATAACTCTAAAAAGTTCTGTCATGTTTCAGATTTTTAAGTGAGTTTTTCAAAGAAAGGAAATATCTGCTTTTATAGAACAAATGGTTTTAAAACTCTCTGGTTTATAGGGCATAGACCTCCATTGCAGTAAATGTCCAGTAATAGAGAAATACCTTGAACTAAGCTATTACAAATGTGTCAGCTTTTTCACTTGACAACTATACAACACTGCTGAGACTGGAGTTTTTCCTTTTTTCTTTTTCTTGGGGAGTAGAAGCACTGGAGAGTGAGCCTGGCATCTGCACACTGAGCTACACCCCTAGCTCCTTTTTATTTTTTATTTTGAGACAGGATCTTGCTAAGTTGCACAGGGTGGGTTTGGACTTACAAGTGGCTTTTTAATTTTTTTTAATTTTATGAAAAAATAAAGCAAAATTTCACAGCAAAATAGCAAGAGAATCACAGTAGTTAAAGATATTCGACTAGCAAATTGCATATCATTTATGTTCGATTTTTTGTTTGGTCTGATTTCTTGTTCATTGAGTTCCTTCTGCTAGGTAGTTCAAAGCACAGTGACACAGAATTAGGAACAGAGTAAAAATTTCCCACTGTGAAAACCTAAAGACCCTGTCCATATACTAACTCATGTTTCAAAATGCTTTCTCTTTGGCACTAGGGAAAAGGGTCACAGTTGTCACACTGTTTGTACCAGGTGGCCATTTGTCTTAGTCATTTCTAGTCTGGACCAAACTTGGTAGCTGAATCGGCAGCAGCCACATGGCCCTTCATCAGTCTCTTGTGAGAAACCCAAAAAGTGGAACATTATGCTTTGAGTGGTGCTTGACTGCTGACCAAATCAGATGCTGTCCCTTGGTAGATTTAAGAACAGAGAGAGCAAAGATGGATGGCAGAGAGTAGGAATGAGGAGAGGCTTCAAGGCAGCAGAG
>RJWT010030578.1:0-14600 GCA_004365215.1 Cuniculus paca | reverse complement strand
TGACTCTATTCTGTTTTCTTTTTTTTTTGTTCTGTTTTTTTCTATTCTCTTTAAAAAAAAATATATATATATACCTTTACTTTATCACTTTCATACTTTATGAGAGAGGCATTATGCTGTAAGTAATCTTTTGGACCCCTGTTTCCCACTTAATATAGGAAAATGTATTCTGCAGTTGTTTGAATACAGAGTTTTATAATGTTAGTCATATTATGTACAATAGTACTATCATTTAAAGTTTTTCTAATTTTGGTAACTTCTTTATTCTTACTCTATGGCCTACAGAGAGAGATATATTAAGATTTTCCACTCAGATTGCTAATGTGTTTTATTCACTGAACTTTTTCATTTATGTATTTTTATGCCTTTAATCACAAGAACATAAATTTAGAACTGTCATGTTTTCCTTTACTATTAAGAATTATTTGGTTCCTTTACCATTAAGAATTATTTTAGCTGGGGATATAGCTCAGTGGCACAGCACCCGCCTTGCAAGCATGAGGTCATGAGATCGATCCGTAGTACAAAATACAAAAATAAAAATAAAACAAAAACAAAGAATTATTTTTAAAAATTTCTGGCAATTTTTTGTGTCATAAAGTCCATTTTTGTCTCACATTCACATAACAATATTAACTAGAAAAAGGACCCAACACATGATCAGAAAAAGGACCAAAAAGTTATTTTACAGATAAAGCAAGGCCAACAGCCATTAAACATAGGAAAATATCTTAACCTCACTCATAAGGGTAATGCAGTAGAGATTCCACCGAGATCCTGTTTCTCATCTGTCAGACTTTAAACATTTCAAACACTTGCAGAGCAGTGTTTTGGCAAGACCAGGAAGAAATACGAACTCCTATGGGTGGGTGGTAATCTGCAGAGGCACAGCTCCTGTGGTGAGGGATCTGTCAGTGTCTAACACAACTGTTTATGTGATTATTCTTTGAACCAGAGTCCATGATTCTGTCCTGAGGATACCCCACAGTGAACTCACAGGAAATATTTAGAATATTTTTCACTGCAGTTTTTACTTACTAGCAAAAGGTTGGAAGCCATCCAAATATCCTTCAATAGAGGCCTGTTCAAATAAACTCTGACATATCACCAAAGTGGAATGTTACATAGTTGTTAAGATGTGAGTGAAGGAGATCATACACACTGATGTTTCATTATTTGTAGGTATATTAAAGGAGAAAAGCAAACCATAGAGTAGATATATGTTGTAAGAATAAATTGAGTACTTTTTTTTCCAAAAAAGAAAATCAGAAATTATTACCAATAGGGAATGGAAGGTTTGGGGAGGGGGGTTAAAAACAAGGCCAAGATTTCTCTGAGAATTTGGTCGTGTTTTTTAAACCATGCATGTTTGACATGTTCCAAAGTTTACCTGAAATTGAACCTCAATAGAAAAAAAAGTCTGTGTCAAAGTGATGTAGGGAAAATAACAATTTCGAGGACCTTCTGAATATACTACTTTATACACCTTTAATAGAATACAGTTTAAGGATAAAAGTCTACCAAGAAATCATACACTTTATATAGTAGTTTATTGTCAGCTGTGACAACTGCACCTCAGAAACATTTTTTTAATATTGTAGGCTAACATAAACAAGTAATTGTATGAGGTTTTTATAAGAGAATAAGATGTAAAATTTAAAAAAGAAGTTCCTATCACTTGACTCCAACTTAGGAATTCTAATATGCACTTAATTCAACAAAGTACATTTCCAAAGTTTGCCTCGGACCCGGCCTGAAACAGTGACACCTGACTGGTGTCGCGTGTACTTAGTGACTGGATCTTGGCTCTGAACATCATTCTCTATGAGAGCATTCAGGGCTTCCTGGAAAAATGGCGGATTCTAGGTCTGGGATGAGAAAGGACAAGTGGTCCCTAATGGACATCTTGTTGTGCTACAAAATAAGGAAGTGCTCAAAGACTAATGAGATTATGTCAAAGGGATTGAAAAGTCAGTGTGAAGGGCCTCTTGTTTGGCACATCTGGGACAATTTGAACATCAGAAAAAAAATAATGATTATTTCATTATTACAATGCATGAAATGAACAAAATGTCAAGAGTTCACGGTGTTGAGGTACAGAGGGACCTACGGAGGACCAGACTGTATTAGAGAGAAATAGTATTTGATAAATGTGGAGGGACTGATAGAATCAGGAGATATCCATTTTAAATTTCCAATAAAATAAGTGATTCACTGATCAGGTAAGTTATCAGCCATCAGTGTGGGAACCATTAAGTGAAATGTTTGGAAGCAGAATATTCACAAATGTCTCAAGTATCACTTACAAATTATGTAACTACTGACTGCAGTATCGTAAAGGGACAGGTGCATTCTTAGAGAGAGGGAGGGAGAGAGAAGGGGAGAGAGATCTAATGGCAATTACTGCAACCCAGTGAATACATTCAAGTCACCCATGGTGGGCTGAGCTGCAGGTATGAGTGCCGTGATGTGACGTGATGCAAAACACACCACAGTGTGAGCCGAACTTGCTGGAAATGCGTACCGTGAATCCATTCAAGTATCTAGGAATAGTTTTCAATGAAAAGCTAAGCTCCATAACATTATGAGGAAACAATTAGATAAGTACAGACTATAAGATATCCTCAGAGACAATTGTTTTAAACTTTTCAAAAAGTCAATGTTGTGGAAAAGTAGAGTAGCAAGAGAGAGAGAAAGAGAGAGAAGGGAGAGGGAGAGGGACCACGAGAGTTGGGGAGGATTCAGGTTCTGTTTTGTACCAACCAAGGCGATTCCTCAAACTTACTGGATCTTTATTTTTGTAAAGTAGCTGCAAAATGTATTTGAAGGACAATTTCAGGCATTTGAAAATAGATTTGGTACTTATGTTATAAAACTAGAATTATTATTTATTTTCTGAAGTGTAATAATTGCACTGGAATTAGTCTTATTCTCAGCAAATACATGATACAGTATTTACAAATGAAGTATGATATCTGCAACTTCATATGACTTGAGGAAAGTAAGAAAAGAAGGGAAGAAAGATGGTGTGGAAAAGAGCTTGAGGGAGGCAGCAGTGGAAGGGATAGAAAGAGAGGAGGAGGGTAACAATAATGAGGGGGAGAAGGGAGGAAGAGAAGACAGAGGGGTGAAAGGAAGGAGGTCAGGGGAGGGGTGGAAAGCAAACAGGACAAACAACTAGTAGGTCTTGACTGCAGCTGTTGAACTCTATAGTTCTTCATGTTACTCTTTCAACTTATATATATATATATATTTCATGTTTGTAATAAAATTGGGCACATAAAAAGATATATCTGTGAGGCAAAGACCATCACACAGACCTCTTCAGTGGGTGTGTACTAGATTGTGAGCTAGTCATTGAGCTGGAAGCCTGGTGCATTAAGTGTGGCCTGAGAACTAGCAGCATCACTGGCATCTTGGGATTCATTATAAATGCAAAATTTCAGCCTCTACAGCACAGCTTCTGAATCAAAGCCAAAATTTCTTAAATAGGGTTTCCAGGCAATTTCTTTGCCCATTAAGTTTTGAGAAATATTGGTGTAATAGGCAAAGTGACAACTGCATTCTCTGTGAAACTAGTGTAATTGTCCAATTGCTTTTTTTTAAATGCTGCCATGATGGCTATCTGAATTTCTATGGCTGTGTATACTTAAATGCTGGGCATAATATATCCATGGATCTTTTTTCTTCCCCTGAGGAACATAGGATAATTGCTCCATAATTATATTTGTTTCAAGGAAGGTAACGTATGAGTCGATAAACAATAAAGCTACAAGCAAAGATTCCGATTGGCTTTGGCTCCATCTATTTCTGTATTTCCTCTCATCAGATACAATTACAGGAAAATAGAGGCGCTTCTGCAAAGGGAGGGAACAGACATCTACAGGAATCTGTTCTGGGTTTCCTCTGCCAGATCACTGTTTGCAGGCTACATTTGAACAGCTCTGCCCTGCCTGGCAAAGAGAGCTGACCAGCAGCAGGGAATTGTCAACCAGTGAAAGCCTTCGGAAAGCGTCAATCACTGACGGCTGCAGAAACCCAGCGCCTCCAGAAGGTTTTCTCAAACTGTGGTTTGTGAAAATTTGTAATCTAGCCTGTCCTGTCCACCTTACAAGAAATATCTATCTCCCTTCATAATCCATTTGTCCTAGGATGTCCAATCTGGGATTTCCAAATGCATAAAACTCCTTGTGTATACGAAGACTTATATTAAGCAAGGCAACGGGTATCACTGTCATCATCTTTTTTCTATTATTTCTGACCTACACAGGAATCCAAACATTATTTGGTGTATTTCTCCCCATTTTCCTGTTAAGCCTAAGTAAGTCGTGGGAGAGTTTTCATCCCTCAAGTCATTTATTTCCAAAACTGCAGTTCAGCTGCTAATGTTTTCTGTCTTTCACATTCATATAAACCACCAGGCTCCTGGAGAGATGTGTACGATTGCTGCATTGCCCAGGTAATAAGGCTGACAAATAGTTCCCTGTTTCTGACACTTTTGAATGCAATTAAGAAGTGATAGCTTGTGTGAGCCCTGCTAATGCTCTTGGGCTTGTGGTGAATAAACTCTAGATGCTTTGTTTCACATCTCTTCTTTTTTTACAACTTCCTCTCCTAATCTACCTGTGGTTTTCTGTGGGATCTTCATGTGACTTATGCCTACGGCAGTGAGCCCTTCTTTCATTTTCACTGCAAAAGGAAAATTGGTCATGTGGGATTTGAGGCCTTTTCTCAGTGAACAGCATTGGAGCCAGCTTTCTTTGTGTCTTGGCCTTCCTACTAAGTAATACACACAATATATTAGATCTCCTTTCTCTGGGGAGATAGGCAGGGTGGGTTATAGCTCTTCCCCCAGCTTATTTGTTTTCCTTCTTTTATAGTGATTATTGGCTCTTTGACTTTCTGAAATGCCCTCTATCAACTGGAAAACTTTGTCATCCAGAGCAAATTTAAATGATTTATGCACAAGAAGATCCTAGCGTAGCAAAACACGATGGAAGTTGTAGAATACAGAACTGTGTTTCTCACTAACCTTACCAATTTAGGAAACTTGTTTTAATTTCTCAGAGCCCCAATTTTCTCATCTTTAAACTGAAGTTGTAGCTTCTTGGTCTGCATGAAGTCAGGCCCCTCTTTTACTTTTTGTTTTGTGGTACACTAATTATACATTCACATGCAATTGTAAGAAATAATAGAGAGAAGTCCTGAATATTTTTACTCGGCTCCTCCCAGTGGTTGTGCCTGTGCCATTACTGTAGGCTATCATGACCAGGAAATTGACAGTGACACAAATCTACTGACCTTATTCGAATTTTACCAGTTTTACATGATTCATTTGTGCATTTGTGTGGATCTAGTTCTGTTTTAATTTCCCAAGGCTGCCATAACAAAGTGCAACGAACTGTGTGGCTTAAAATAATACGAATTTATCCTCTCTTAGTTCTGGAGGTTAGAAATTCAAAATCGAGGCATTGGTCAGGCTATACTCCCTCTAAATCCCTTAGGGAGACTCTTCCTTGCCTCTTCCAAATGCCAGCTGTTTCTTGGGATATTATTCTGCTTTCTGTTACTAATAGCACAGTATGACAGACTAAGTCGCAAAAAAAAAAATTTATTTTCACTCATGGTTTTGGTGTGAGCTCACCAAAGTGGCCACATCTGATGACAGCTTTCTCACTGGGGGAGTCCCATTTGGAGGTAGCACAGGGCGTTTACCTGGTGAGAAAGAGGGCGCACCTGTGTGTACTTCTTAGTCTCCCCCACTCTTCTTGTAAAGCCTCTAGGATTCAATTACAGGGATCCACCAGTAGGACTTTATCTAATGCTGAACACTACCCAAAGGCTCTATTTCTATTAAGTTTCCACCTTCTGGATACTCACAATGGAGTATCAATGAGCTTCAGAGGGGACAATTCATATACAAGCCAGCATATCTCTGATCTCTGCCTCTGTCTCTACATAGTTCTCTGCTGTGTCTTCATGTCACTTGTTCTCTCTCTCTCTCTCCTCTTTCTTTGTCCAAATTTTCCTCTTATGTGAATACTAGTCATAGTGGATTTGGGGCCTGCTCTCTCTAGTTTGACCTCTTTTTAATTAGATCTACAGTAACACAGATCTACTGACCTTATTTGAATTTTACCAGTTTTACATGTTGTCTATTTCTAGACAACATTGCATTTTGAGGTGCAGGGAATTAGGACTGTAATATATCCCTTTGAGAGGGCACAATTCAACTTATAGGAAATTGCTTGCAGTACTGTTACATGTAGCTTTGTGTGGCCACTACCACACTCATGATAAAGAGCAGTCTTGTTACCATGAAGATGATTTTACAGCCATCGATACCTTTTCTCCCCCTTTGCCCCACTCCCAGGACCCCTTGGAATGCCACTTGCGCTCTCCATCTCTATGGTTATGTTATATACGTGGGAGCATACAGACTACTTTGTAACCAGTGCCCTGCACTCCCACACACATATCTGTGGCTGTGTAGTTAGGTGCACCAGTGAATTTTCTACACCATCAAATAAGAGGGGTTGTAGAGATTGCTTTACCCAGTTCTTTTCTTCTGGTCTCTTTATTGGCCCATGTAGAATGTCTGTCAGCACTTTCCTTTTCCTCATCTTCTTCACAAAGATCGGAGACTGTGAGGGATATTTGTTTTCTGGGGAGCAGACTGAGACATGTTTTTTGCCACCCTGATCCTCCACAGTAGACCTTTATTTGTTGCAGTAGAATCTCAACTTTACTTCCAGCTTGGAGAGAAGCTGTAAGTCTTAAGTAATGAATGATCGTAAAATTCCCAAGGACTTTTGATAGAAAAATGCATAAGGTACAGACTAGTGGCTTACATCATGTTCAAGTTCCACGGGAAGGGGGAAGTCGTTTTGTCCTCCTTTTCACTGTTCTGGAGACTGTACTCTAGACACAGGGAAGACACATTCCATGACAGTGTGCTCAGTTGCTCTCCAGACAGTGGGGTTGGGAAGTGGGTGTTTTCTTTACTTGGGTCTTTTATGTCCTGTCTTGTCCTTTCCCCTCATTTGCTTGCCCCAACTGCCTACAGTGTATTTCCCCCAAATGAGGACAGCTCATGCAGACTTGCCTCGCTTCTAATTAAAACAGAATTGGAAGCTATACAATGTGCTAGCTTTAGATCAGACTTTTGAAACATAAGGTGTCAAATTACATTTCTAAAGAGAAAGGGCACCAGCGATGCTCGGATGCCTTGAGATGAAGTCACAGGTCAATCACTCACTGGGGTCAAGAATTGCCGAACCATTCTCTTACCAGAGAGTAAGTAGGACCTCTCAAAGCTTCATCATTGTCTGACACCACAGCTATTTTTGTCCCTTACAAATGTTGTAGCAATTTAGCAATCTATCGACTTAACTTTTTTCCATAAACATGCTGCCTGTTAGATGCATAATTCAAATTCACACACAAACTGTGAGATGTTTGCTTAGCAAGAGCTGTAATTTAAATGTAACCTCTGTAGAAAGCTGTTCAACAGCGCCTGTGTGTGAAGTGTAATTTAGTCTGTAGAAGCAATCTTTCCCTCTACTGTTCTAATATGTGAGCTTGTTTGCTAAATAATGGTTGTAGCACTTTGCTGAAAGTGGTGGTTTTTATGTATTTTTCCCCCACCACTTGTAAATGTTGCCAAGGTAAATGAGAGTTCTTTGGAAACTGTTACTGTCATGTAGTTTTCATTTGACAAATGTCACAATAAGGCTGTGTTCTTTGATGCCAAGATGCATGGAACATTGGAACATGATGAACATGGTACCTAAACACAGTAAAATAACATAGCATAATAGCTTGATTTTTTTCTTAAAATGAGAGGCTTTGTGTTGTTTTTATTCTAGAGGGTCCACTTGGGAGACAGAGCTAGGAGTACTATAGAATGTATAAAGAGCAAGCAAGGTGGGAATTTAGAGGAAATTATTATTATTTGTAGCTTGGGCCAAATGGAAAGGAAGAAAAATTTGGGAGGAAAAAATGTACTCCAAATGAGTGAAATGGAGATTACGGTCCAAAATATGCCATTAACACCAGATTACAGAAGTCTTTCTAAGAGACCGGAAGAGGGACCAAGTAAAAGCAAAGTTTTCAAGGTATAATTTGAAGAGTCAGAGGCATAACAAAGAAAAAAAAAATAAAAGAAGAGTAAAGATGCAGAGGCAGCCAGATAGGGAAAGGACACCAATTTCTAAGTGCACCTTTAATATCTTTTTCTTGTCTTGTCCACTACAATGTAGTGAATATCAGGAGTAATTTTGTGTGCATGCGTGTGTGTGTGTGTGTGTGTGTGTGTGTGTGTGTATGTCCTAAAAAATGGCTAGTCAGTAATGTCTGTTAATCTGGATGCTATGTACCAGAATGGAGCCTATGAAAGAAATTCTGCATGGCAAATAAATGACATCATGGAATAGTAGCATGTGAAATGCTAGATATATTAGTGTTTTGTAGATCTGAAGGTATACTGTCTTCTGGAAAGATGAGAGGAATGGTTTGTTGTATTCTGCTATATCATTACTTGTTGAACACTTGTCGAGTGATTACTATTTCCCAGGCACTGTGCTGGAGCTATGTGTTCACCCTTGGCTCAGCCTCTTGTTTTGGGTGATCTTCTGCTCTGCAACTTTGCAATGCTCAGTTCCAGGGAAGTGGATGGTGGTTGATTTCCCCTTCTGAATCCTGTTGTCCCAAATGTTTCCCAATTCATTAAGACACCAACTTTCTCCCTCTATGTGTCATCATTTTATGAACTACAAAAAGTTAATCTTTCCATAGGGTAGCTGCACCTTGATTCTGATTACTCACCTTAGACAAAAGTTATTTGCCATCATGCCCTTTGATTGCACTCAAGAATGATCACCACTATATGAAGCTTTTGAACACCAAGAAATTTTAAAAGAATGGGTCTGCTACTCTAAAGCCAATTTTAAAGCAAGGTTTCAAAAGTGCTTTAAACAATGGTAACAAGCCTAGAATAAATAGACTCATAATCATCACTTTAGACTTTCTCTTATCTGATAATAGTGAGAAAGCCAAAACAAGGAAAAAAATCATCTTTACCTATCTTGCCTACACTAAAATGTTAGTGACTATTAGGAGTAACTTTTTTGTGTGGTTTGAGCCCTAAAAAATGGCTAGACAGTAACATCTGTCAAGTCCGAGCAGTATGTAACTTATCAGATCCAAAGGTCATGGACATAAAATCTGCAATATGTACACGTTTCCCAGGTAACAGGTTATCATTCAAAATAACATAACATTGAAGTTATTCTTGTGCATACCTTCTTCTTATAGACTGGGAGTTTCTACAGGACTGAGGCTGCAGCCCTTAGTATAATGGAACTCTTTTATAAGAAAGATCAAGTCTGTTCTTCTGGATGCCATAGCTTCCTTTCAGCGCTCCAGTGACAGGTCACATTTTAAACCAACAGTAGCCTTTCCTTCCAGTAGCAGGAGCTGCATCGTGTTTGACATTGCATGGTGATTAGAATTACTCCCTGGAAATGTTGTAGTAGGGGTAGGGGAGGATTGTGTGACTGAGCAATGAGGATAAAGATGATATTAATGTTAGTTTAATAATAAGCATAGGACATGGGGTCAGGCCTAAAAGTAGATTCAGTGAACTGGATGAAGGCTGTGACACTCTAACAGAGACAGACATTTTAGAAATG
The DNA here is from genome assembly GCA_004365215.1 of Cuniculus paca. Lineage (NCBI taxonomy): Eukaryota > Metazoa > Chordata > Mammalia > Rodentia > Cuniculidae > Cuniculus > Cuniculus paca. The sequence goes on along the minus strand of RJWT010030578.1, from coordinate 4,908 downwards.
GATTTAATATAACTCATGCAAGAGATGCCTCCCAGGGCTTTAGCTTTGTCTACCAAGGACTCCAGTTGAATTTCACATTAATCACACTCTTTGTCAACCCATCGAAGAGACTTTCTCTACCAGACTGATCTCAGCAGACCATGTGCAAACATGGTCTTCTGTGTTCTTTGAAAGCAAACTATAATAACCATGAGGTTGTGTCACAAGACCTCACACTTCCACAATGTAAGAGGAGCTTCACAGACAAGCTGTGAAGCTGGATGAAAAGCCTCAGGCTGCAAGGCTCCATCATGAACTCTTCACATCAGGCCGACTGCATCAGTCCCATGGGCACCAGATGCCATCCTGTGCCAAAGCGACCACTGGCTTAGCACCTAAGGCTCTTCTTGATTGGGACCATAAAAGTCTTTTGAGCATTTCTGAATCTTGCTGGTGACTTCAGCTACTCACAGATGCAACAAATCAGAGGTTGTTTTTCTCAAACTAGGTTACTTTTTCAGGTAAAAAGGGGCATTCTTAACAATTTTTCTGTGACAGAAATTGGAAACTGAGATAGTCTCAGGCAAAAGATGAAAGATCATCTATATGTGGGACTATCCCTGGTTTCTACTTAGCTATCTTAGTCTGTTTCATCTGTTATAATAAAATACCATAAATTTCATGACTTATCAATACAGACATTTGTTTCTCACATTCTGGAGTCAGGGAAGCCCAGAAGTCAAGGTGCTGGCAGTTGTGGGGTCTGGTGAGGGTCTTCTTCCAGCTTCACAGATGACAACTTCCATGGTGAAAGGGACTGGTAGGTATCTGTCTGGGGCTTCTTTTATGAAGGCAACAACCCCATTCATCATGGCTCTGCCCTGATGACCTCATCAACACCCCAAAGGCCCCACCGTCTGAGAGTACCAAGGAGAGAACCAAGTTTAAACATATAAATATGGGGAAAGGGCACAGACATTTCTACCTTGGCAAGCTGCTTCATTTGGAACCCAAGAGTTAATTTAGAGTGTTGTAGGCATACTTGTTTGATGGCAAGCTTTTTTGGAATTCTCAGGGTACCATTATTCATTATCCTCCAATTCTACCTTCTTTTTGTCAAGCAAGCTAGCCTCGCCCTGTTCCAGGCCCCCAGCTGCCCTTTCCTGCAGTAGTGCTTACTTCCTGCTCTCCTGCTCGTGCCCTCATTCCAGCTGATCTCCCTGGAGAGGGACTCTAACTTGGCTCCATTCTTGCTGCCCTAGGCTCCTCGCACCTTAGTCCTCACTCTAGCTTGTTCCTAGAAATAGATTCTCCCGAGGTCACGGTGCTTGTGAGACACAGGGCTGGGGCTTTGTCAGAGATCTGGAGAGAGGTCTCTCACGAGAAGTCGATGGTCTCTCTTGTGTGGGCAGAAGTGCCTAAGTGATCCACTAGTCTGCTTTCCATCTTGCTCTTCTCTGTGGCTGACTCCTCTGAGTCTGAGTATCTCAGGGACACCACTTTATTGCTGTGTATTACAATTTCCTTTGGGGGTCATTAGATCAGAAAAGACTTACATTTGGGGTGCAACTAGAGAACCAACCAGACGAACAAATCAGTAAACAACCTCCAGCTAATTAAAATACTCGTGGAATAAAGTTTTCTCATTGTTGGAAAATTCTACTTAATTGAGGTAAGACAAATCTATGTCCATTATCAAAATATAAAGTAATCTTCAGTCATAATGTACTTCATGATGGCAAACATGTATCAGAAGCCTGTTATATGCCAGGCATTGTCATTATAGCTACTACTAACACTACTTAAGTTCAACAGCAATTTTGAGAGGTAGGATGTTGTGATCACTGGGTATTTGAACTCGGAAATGTGATTTGTTAGAACCTGGGCTTGAGGTACCGTTATTTAGGTATCCTTCTGTACAAGCAACAGTTTACCTGGAAAGCTTCCGAGGCAAGTTTCTTTGTAAGTGGATACCTTTCAAGGACACTGCCACTTGTGCATTACAGCTAGTACACCATCCAGTGAATCTTGTTCCTGAGTTCCTTGCTATTCCACTAACTTACACCCTTTCTAATGACTGTCAAGTCTCTCTCCTTGACTAAGCCATGGAGATTTCATCCATGAGAATGAGTGTTTCCCTTTTGGTTCCTTTGTCTTTCTTTTCCATAAAGAGCTAGAATAAATTTTGTAGTCTGTTCTGCATTCTCTTGAAGCTAGATGACTGTGTTCTGTTCGGTGTCATGTGGGCTATGATGATGCCATGCCACATCCAGTATCCAGACCATACTGTCTCCCAAGCATTCTTCCCTGGTCTCTGTCTTCACTCATTGACTAGCCTCATGCAGTGGACATATGGGGTACACTGTCTGGATGCAGAGGTCACAGGAGATGGAGTAAGCACTGTGCAGTGCCCTCATCTGCCCAGTGGTCCTTTGTTGCTGATATAGTCTACGCTCCAGTGCTGCACAGTCAAGTCATGAAAAATATTGCTAAACACAGCACAATAATGTTAAAAGTTTACAACCTTGTGGGTTGGCCTTTCTAGCTGTCCCCCTGAACCACAGGTTGGACATATCTGCTTTGAGGACAGGATTTGATTCTGTTTTTCTTACCACTGATAGTCTGATACCTAGTACAGTGTATGATGCTGAGTAAGTACTAAATAAATATGTATTGAATGGATGAATGCAAGAATGAATCCAGGATTTCATTTTCATTCTGTTCTTCTTTCAGAAAAGGAGATACATAGATACATTCTTCTTTCAAAAATATTGAAAAAATAGAATATCATCTGTATCTCTTCTTGGAATTTTAGCTTTATATGAATTGTTTTGGGAATGCTTGCTTGTGATTTTCTAAAGTCTTCTTCTAAAACAGAATGCAGAGTGAGAATTTTGGTTTCACGGGATTTCAATCATAGCATAGTTGTGTTTTTGAGACTCCAGGTAAATAAGCATTGCTATATCCCCTGACCATGTACTATAATTTGCTTTTTGTTCATTGGTACCTCTTTTAGTATATATTAGTTCTCTAGAGTCTACAAAATTGCAGAAAAAAAGGGAAATTATTTTCATGCAAATTTTTTTTCCTAGTGGAATAAACAGTAGGTGCTATGGTGTTGTCAACCTGAAACTAGTCTGACAAAGTGTGAAATTTCATGCTTTTTGGATGGCCCTTGCTGATTGTTATTAACATATACATATTCTTTCAAAATGATTTTTGTAGTTTGCATTTTTTGGCCTAACAGTTCAGACATTTAGAGTTTGTTACAAAATTTTGATTTCTTTAGAGTTGTTAGTTTCTACTTGTGACATTAATTTCAAAAAAAAAAAGAAGAAGAAAAGAAGCAGTTTCATTGGGACTGGTTACTTGATTAATGTTTAGCCAAGCTTTTAGTGAATTATTTAGAAATATGCCTAAATTTTTGGATCAAGCTTCAGGGAAATTATTATGCTTAAGAATATAAATGTGATATTTTAATACTCTAAATTCTGATGAAATCATTGAAGGCATCATGATGCAAAGAAAACCCCAGGGAAGTTATTAGCAATTTAGCATTTACAGTTCATGAGAGGATGCTAATTTCACTTACCAGAAAAAAGTACAAAGATGGCAATCATTATGAGTAAGACCCAATGATTGTATATGCTTACAAATGGGAAGCTGATGATTGTACAGGCGTATGTAAAATAACTTTACCTGATGGGACAGAGGAAGATAGATGTGCATCTGTAGTTCAGTATATTTCCTTCCGGATTTCCCTGTTTGGAATCCGGAGTTGCAATGACCTGTTTTGATAGTACTTCTTGCTTCTGTGATTTCTGTGATTTTAACCTGCACAGGTAAGCAATAGCTATAGATGAGGACATTCAAGTCTCATTCAGCTTTACTTACCTTATCTAAATTACTCTTGTCTCCTGATTGATTTCTGTCACTGTTATCAAGACTCATAAAAACTTTATTATTCCCACTTTCATCTTTCTTCCTACTCATTAGCTCTTCAGGATCCTAAATTGATTATAAAATATTAGAAAAACATGTATTTTTTTGAAGAGAATAAAACAAAAAATAAAACAATGTTCAATCAAAACAAAACAAAGAATGTGATACAAGACTTCAAAACAAAACAAAAATAAACCAACAATGGTTACCATGTTGCCTCTTGCTATCTTCAAAATAACTTCCCATATCATCAGGCATATTAAAATCAAACACAACAAAACAGAATAAAACCAATAAAAACAAAACAATGAAAGCAATACAGGACTTCAAAACAAGGCAGTTGAAATATCACAGTGGCTACCGTAATGTATCTTGTTATCTTCAAAGTAGCTGTTTATATCATCACACATAATAAAATCAAACAAACAAAATGGAACAGTCAATCAAAACAAAATAATGAACATGATACAAGACCTCTTAACAAGATGAAAGGAAATCAATAATGGCTACCATAATGCTGCTTGTTACCTTTAAAATAACTGCTCATGCCCTCAGGTATGATACAATCAAATAAAACAGAATAGAATAAAACCAATCAAAAGAAAACAATGAAAGTAATACAGGACTTCAAACAAGACTGCAGGAATACAACAGAGGCTACCATGATGCATTTTACCTTCAAAGTAGCTGCTTAGACTATCACACATAACAAAATCAAGCAAAGCAAAATAGAATAAAATCAATCAAAACAAAACAAGTAAAGCAATAAAGACTTTGGAACAAGATAAGGAAATAAATAATGACTGCTATAAATCATTTTGTTATTTTTGCAATAGCTGTCCATGCCATCAAATACAATAAAATCAAACATAACTAAACAATAAAACCAAGCCAAACAGAACCATGAGAACAATACAGGTCTTCAAAACAGAACTACAGATTAACAATGGCCATTGCCTTCCTCCTGGAGACATCTCCTCCCCTTTC
>RJWT010030577.1:0-14603 GCA_004365215.1 Cuniculus paca | reverse complement strand
AAAAAAAAGTATATATTCCTGGAAAGTGTAATAGGTATAAAAGGTAATTCTCAACTGTGTCAGGATTTAGAATTACCTGAGAAGCTTTGTAATAATAAAACGTTCACCTCAAGTGATTCTGTTTCATTTTTCTGAGGTTGGCATAGACATTGTTAAAAGCTTCCCAAGGTGATTCTCATTTGCTACTATGTTAAACATCACTGATATCGTCCCACTAACTTTGAAAACACTGGATCTCATTTTGTTTAGATGAAGTATGGAGAGGCCAGGACACTTACTTACAAAATGATGATTCGTGATGGTAGTTGAAGGGGGTGTTTTGTCCTAAATGGGACATTTGGTAAAATCTGGAATCATTAGTGACTGGCATAATAGACAAGTTGCTGGGAGTTGTTGTTACTGATGCATATGTGGTAGTTCGGAACTAGGAACATGGTTGCAGATTCTACAGTACACCAGAAAGATACCTCCTTCACTCAGCAAAGAATCACCTGGCTCAAAATGAGCAGTGGCCCCACTGAGATTCCTCCTGCAAAAGATGGCAAGCTATGTGGTATGTTTCAGTGAAATATCAATTCCTAGGGGGTTATATTTTAATAAGGGTGCTAATGAATAGGGATCTACTCTACTCTAAAATAACCACTGCTTAGAAGTAGCAACAAAAAAGTTTCAAATAAAAAACATATTGTAGAACTAAGACATATGAAAAAGAAGGAAAAAAATATGAGTAACATAGTAGACTGATTGCAATGTTATTTTCTGTATAAAATAATAAAGTCTTACTGTTGCAGTTTCAACCACTTAGGAGAACCGATAGACAGTATCCATTATAGTTGAACTTACACCTGCCTTATAATTTAACAATCTTACTCCTAACTGTATACCCACTGAAGTGAATGCATGTATCAGCTGACAGTTTTGTATAAAAATGTTATAGCAGTTTGAATGATTATAACCCCAAACTAGACAAAGTATATGTGTGTGATGGAATATTATTCAGCAATAAAAAAGAAGCAACTATACAGAGTAACTTGGATGAATTCACAAGTATTGGGTTGTGTGAAACAGACACAAAAGAATTTACATTGTGTGATTCCATTTATATGAAAACTTATATATTTTGGTTCTGCAATTTAAACTCAGGACTAAATTGCTAAGTTGCCCAGGCTGGTCTCAAACTTTCGATCCTCCTGTCTCAGCCTCCCAAGTATTTGGGATTACAGGTGACCACTATCTTGCTGGGTTTATACTCCAATTTTTAAAAATTAAGGAGAAATAACAACCAGGTAAGCCAACTTTTAACTACTTGAAGTTTTGTGTCTCAAATGTTTGGTTAAATACAGGGTCAACTACCTAACATACTCTTAATAAGTATAAATAACTCCATTGTTTAGTGAAAAGAAATACTAGATTTAGAGTCAAAGTTTTGAACCATGGCCCCTCCCATCGTGACATTCAGTAAGTTGTTTACTTGAGGACTTTTTGTGACCTCATGATTTGCTATCACAAAAATGTCCACACACATTCAGGGATGAACCCCAGCAGCTACATATGTATTAGATGACCCAGTGCCTCTGCCTGTAGCTAGTTGAACAACTCAACCCTATCTGAATTGGTCGATGATCCTGAGAATTTAAAATGAGGACTGGAAGAAGTTTGTCAGACTCCTGACTGTTTGAGCTGAAAATGCATAAACTCAGGGCAGGACTGAGAATCCAAAATCTATAGTGAAGAACAAGAATACTCTCAAAGTGTTGTCAGTGTATGGAAGCTGAGTGAAATCCAGGCAGTTTGACTCCTGTATTTGCACTAAATGGGGCTGACATATCAGCAACAGATATAATAGCTGCCTTGGTTCCTAATAGCTTTCCAGTTCCTGAACTGAGTCCCTTGAGAAGGTTGCGTCTGTTTCCCTATCTTTGAATTATTTATCATAATCTACCCTTATAATAAAATTTCATCTCTTTGCTTAAGCTACATTGCGTGAATTTCAGCAACTTGCAACTAAAAGAACCATGCCCAGGTTGACTATGAATGGATTTGCAAATACAAACCACAGAGAAGCTAAAACTGAGAAAATTAAGGTAATGTAGAAGGTATATGGACTTCCCACTGTTTCAAAGGAGCTTTGTACTATGTAGGAGTGACTCTTTTACCCAGTCTGTCTTCTGTAGTGTCTTAGAAATCAGTATAGTGGCTGAACTTGGTAGCCAAATATTTGACACTTTAAAAGTCAAAGTTATGGGTTACTATATATAGAGGTTTGAATAAGGTTCCTATATGAAAGTAAATTTGAACAAATTTGGCATTTTTCTCAAAACAACTCATTTGAGGATTCCTAGATGCCATTTCTGCCTATCGCGTATGGTGTCAGAATGTAAGACCCCACCAAGAAATTACTCAGGGGACAAGCTAAATTGCAACATAATTTTTGCCACATTGTTTCTTTTTTATTTTCTTTTTTTGCTACATTGTTTCTAACATTAAGTTTTTACACTAAACCAAGAAAGTGAGATATTACCAATAGGAATGGAAGTCTACTGGGGAAGAGCAAATGATATTAAGAAACTCTGATTCCTCCTCTCCTTCCAAAACATTCTCTCCCACCCATCTCTTTCCATGCCTCACAGAAATGTGATGATACCTCACACTGTTTATCATAGCCACTAGGACTGGAAAGCACTGTGTGTGAGATATTGCTAAAAGGCGAGCTGCCATACCCATTCATTATCTTGTTTGCTTCAAGGCTGAAACAGAACAATGTGGATGGACAGAGTCCCAGCTGTTGCTAAGAAACAGAACTCCAAAAGAATTGACAACTTCAGAGGAAACCTGACCCATGAAGGCCTTAAACATTAGCCAAATACAAAAAGAAGCTCTCTAAGAGAAAATTGGCTGCCCACAGCAGAGTCATTGCATGCCATGAAACTCCCAAAGTCTACTATACACCCAGACCACAGGTGATCTCAATCATTCAAGCACCTTCCATTCTCTGATATATAAAAAAAGAAAAAATTCCCAAGCCAGAAGTGATTACCCAGCCAGGCATGCTGGCGCACTCCTGTAATCCAAGCACTTGGGAGGCTGAGGCAGGAGGATCACTGTGATTTCTAGGCCAGCATGGGTTACAAAGTAAGTTCAAGGCCAGCCCGAACTGCATAGTGAAACCCTGTCTCAAAAAGACAAAAAAAAATGATTTAAAAAAAGAAGTGAATACTCTTCCCCAAATTAGGACCGCAGGGTCCCTTCTTAGGGCTCGCCCTGCAGGACTTTATAAAAGGGAATCCAAGTTGAGTGTAGCTAGGCTTTCTAATAACAGTCTAGAAATTGATTTAATTGACACATTCCTTATAAGATTGTAAGGGTCTAAACATACTGTACTGGGCAAGGTACACTAAATGTTGTAGTTCAGCCAGTAAAATGTATATTTAGTCTACTGATTGTAGTGTTTATCCAGGTATTTCCATGTATCTTTATCTTCATCTGCATCTATATCTACATGCACATCTATATCTTCATCCTCAGGCTAGGTACTGGAAAAACAATGTTAAAATGAGCAAGGATTTTTCTCACTTGACACTATTTTGAAGGAGAGAGAGAAAAGAGACAAGAATAAGGGACTACTACAAGTTGGGATGGATTTAATAAAGACAAAATAATGTGAGAGACAGAGTAAAGAGAAACATTTAAATGTGAAGAACAGTAGGGTGGTCAGGGAAGGCTTCCTCAAGCTGTATCTGGAAGGAGGAGCTGGAACACACTGTCAGAAGAACCATGAGGGGAGCAGGATTCATAAGGGGGCAAAGACCCTCAGGTAGAAGAGCGTGTGTCTGTGCGTAAAGAACTGAATGGCAGAGATTTCTGGAGAAGGCCAAGTGAGAAGCTGAATTGATGAAAGGTTGAGTGAACATGCACATCCTAATCGTTATTCTCAATTTTCATTTTTATTTATTTGTACAGGTTTTTGAATGAACAATCACTTCAGGATGCAAGAATGCTCATTTGGCTGGAGGCTTCTCGTATTTCTTTTTTATGTTTAAGTTGTGTGTAGAGCTTAATTTTTTGAATACCTGAAATTTGTAGTTGGAGATTTGGTTTAGTAGTGATGATAGGGCATAAACTTTTTTAAATTTTAAAATCAGTTTGATTTATGGTTTCTTAGTATTTGTTATTGTTTCTTGCTATTACTTAATATCACTTTAATTAAAGAAATGGTGATAAAAATTGTGCAAAACTGTGGTATCATATAAGTCATTAAGCTTCCAGAGGACGTGGGAGACAGGCCTATATGATTCAAGACTCATCTGAAATGATTGGCCAAGGCCAAGAGACACACTTGCAGAAAAAGGCAAATAAGTGCAATTACCTTCTTCAAGTTTGATGATCTCTAAACTTTCATAGGTAAGTCAGTTTCTAATTCTAAACGACTATATGCATATTAATAAAATAAGCTCATTAGACATTTTGAAAACTACTAGATTTTTTTTTTTTACAGAGTGTAAACCAATAGGACTTCTACAAGGAACACTATGTCAGTGGTTTTTTTTTGCCTATTTTAATTCTTCCATGTTTGCCATTGCACTCCCTTTCTCCCTCTCCAGTGCTCAACACAGAAACCGTAAGTGTGCATGTGTATGTGTGTGTGTGCGTTTCTCTGCAGTACTGGGGATTGAACCGAGGGCCTTTGCTCTGAGCTGCAACCCCAGTCCCCTGCCCTCTTAAATTGTGAGACAGCATCTTCCTAGATTGCTAAAAATTGTCTAGGCTGAGCTTGAACTTGTGATCCTTTTGCCTCAGCCTTCCAGAATGCTAGAATTACAGGCATGCACCAACATGCCCAGCTTACAGTGCGGGGTTAAAAACAAAACGAATCATACTGCTTTACTGTGTAACATCCTTTCAGAAAAATCTAGCCTTCTTTCCATTGAGTCTTACAAAAAGCCTGCATGATCTCACTTTAGTCTGACTCTCCAAAGTCTTATCCTCTATCTTTCTCTCCCCTACTCATTGTGTTCCAGCCAACTGGCTTCCTGTCTGTCCTCAATCCTGCCAAATTCTTTTCTACTTGCAGGCTTTTGCTCTGGTTGCTCTGTGCCTTGGAATGCTTCACTCAGATATTTCCATGTGTGAGACTCTTTGTCATCCCTGAGGTCTCGGGCCAGATGTCACTTCCTTAGAGAGGTCATCCTCCAATACTTTGTCTAGTTACCCTTTTTATTTCTTGTATTAATGATGTTGACTTACAATTACCTTATTTTACTTGTCTTATTTGTTATTATCTTTTCCCTTACTAGTAAATATGCTTCCTGATAAGTTGTGATGACAAAACATTGGAAAAATTAGGAATATGTGTAAGTGTTGCAGAGTTTTAAAAAAGAAGCAATTGCAATTATAATGAAGCAAACTTTAACAGAAAGTAAAATCATAGTATCTCTCTCTCTCTCTGTCTTTCTCTCTCTCTCTCCACAGTCGAGAGAACTGGCGATTGAATGTAGGACTTTTGCGCTTATTACCTCTTAGACCTTTCTTTATTTTTCTATTTCGTGACAGGATTTTACTAACTGTTACTGAGTTGCCCATGCTGGGCTCGAACTTTCATTCCTCCTGCTGTAATCTCCCAGAGTGCTGAGAACAATTAGTGGTGGATGCCACCATGCCCGGCTTCTGTTAATAATCTTCTAATTTAATCTTCTATTATAATATTGTAATAACACAATTGTTCATTTCAAAACTATGGGGATGTAATTCTATTGGAGTCATAGGGGTAGAAGTAGTGAGTAGCACATGCCTCATTGTAGAAATTTACATTGTTGGTCCAACAAGCACCCTATCTTCTCCCCATAACACAATGATGATATAATCTGGTTTAGAGGTGATCCTGATTCACCTGCATTTACGTAATCCCAACCCCCTTGCCAATCTAATAAATTTATGGGTAGGGATATCTAAGGACAATAAATTCATGGCCTTTCCTATGCCATAGCGGGTAAAAGAATGGCACAAGCTCCATCTTGGGATAAAGAACTATGAGAGACCATGAAAGTTTGTTTAGGAGCTCAGGGGAAGAAGTTTGCTTAGTTGACTGTGAAAGATCAGAGAGTTCACTTCCTTTTTTCCCCTCTGAAATCAAGTGTGTCACTGTGCAACCAAGAACTGTCACACCTCTTTCGCCCCCACAAGAGCTGCAGTCTAAAGATGAAAACAGCACAGAGAGAGAACTGAGGGGACTGCAGAGGGAAGGAGCTCCTAGATGAAGCTGACTCCAAAGCAGCTCATAAACCAGAGCTGCCAATCACAGAAGTGAGGGCAGTTCTCATTTCTTAAACCGGGAGCGCCTGGTTTAAGAAGAAACTGAGGCATCCCGGCTAACCCAAATCTTATTATCACTTAAGGAAAACTCAAGAAATAATGTCCAACATATGCAAGTAAAGAATTACCTGTAATATATATTATTAGAAAAATGAAACTTGCTAGAAGAGGAAACAGCTTTAAGTAGCTGGGTAGTGTTTACCTGTCAGAAATATGCACAGATGGGAGGAAAAGATGAGACATAGGCTATTCTTGCTAACTGTAAACCTTTCAAAGTTATTTTGCTTCTTAGCTAGGCATTTTAATTATTTAGGTGTTTTTAAAAAAAAACAAAACTTGATGAAATCTAGCTGGGTATGGTGGCACACGCCTGTAACCAACCCCAGGACCAGGAAGGCTGAGGCAGGAGAATCACTCTCATGGCCATCATAATGAGTTCAAGGCCAGTCTGAACTATACAGTGCGACCCTGTCTCAAAAACAAATGAAATCTTGATGAAATTCAGGATTTTAAATTGAGTCAATTTTTAAAATTTTATGTGATATGACTAACAATGCAGTCAATTTAAAAATGAAAATTTGGTGTTTTAAACTTAAAGAACATTAACAGAGAAGTAGAAAATGGAGTGAATACACAGGAATGGCAAGTTTTAATGGATAAGTAGTTTGAAGTTGTTTTATTTCTTAAGTATCTAATATTTTTGTTGTATATACTATGCTATAAAAGTACTACAAAAGTGTGGACTAAGCAAAAAAATACACAGTGCTTACTTTTTAAGATAGATTTCTTAAAACAAAACGGACATTTTATACATGATATGGTATCATAGATCATTTCTGGGTGGTAAAAGATAAGATTTTCTTTATGTCTTTTATTTTTCTCTCTTCTTTCTTTAAAATACTGGGAAGTATCTTTCTCCCACTGAGGGTGTTCCTGAAAATAAGGTGGCTGAGTGTTTGGAGTTTTTTCTGCATCTTCTAATCAATTCGATTGATCTTCAGGTCTGCTTTTTTGCCAGTACCATGCCGGGTTTTTTCACAGCAGCTCTGTAGTGTAATTTCACATCAGGGATTGTGATGCCCCTTGCCTTGCCTTTGTTGCCCAGAACTGCGTTTGCTATTCTAGGTCTCTTCTGGTTCCAAATGAATTTTAGGAATGCTTTTTCTAGTTCTGTGAGGTATGCTAATAGTATTTTGATTGAGATTGCATTAAATCTGTATAGCAATTTTGGGAGTTTGGCCATTTTCACTATGTTTGTTCTTCCTACTCAAGAGCAAGGAATACCTTTCCATTTTCTGATATTTATTCAATCTTCATTTTCAGAGTACTGTAGTTTTCAATGTAGAGATGTTTTATTTCCTTTGTTAGATTGATTGCTAGGTATTTCTTTTTCTTTTTTCTTAATGCAACTGTGAAAGGCACTCTTTCCCTAATTTCTCTCAGTAAGTTTGTTATTTGTGTGCAGGAATGCTGTTGATTTTTGAGTGTTGATTTTGTATACAGCTATGCTATTGAATTTGGTTATTAAATCTCAAAGTTTTTTGGTGGCTTTTTGGGGGCTTGTATGTAGAGTATTGTGTCATCGGCAGATAATAATAGTTTAATTTCTTCCTTTCCTATCTTTATTTCTTTTATTTCTTTCTCTTGTCTAATTGCCCCAACCAGTATTGTCAGAACTACAGTGACTAGAAACAGGGATAGTGGACATCTTTGTTTTGTTCTTCGTTTTAGAGTGAAGGCTTTCAGTTTTTTTCCATTTATTATGATGTTGGCTATTGGTTTATCATAAATGGCTTTTATCAGACTGAGATAAAGACCATCTATTTCAATTTTGTGCATTGTTTTTCTGGTGAGTGGGTGTTGGGCTTTGTCAAATGCTTTTTCAGTGTCTTGTGATGATCATGTGATTTTTGTCTTTGGCTCTGTGGATGTGGTGTATAACGTTTATTGAACCATCCCTGCATTCATGGGATGAATCATATTTGATATGGTGTATATTCTTCTTGATCATTTGCTGCATTCTGTTTGCCATTATCTTATTGAGGATATTTGCATCTATGTTCATTAGAGAGATTGGCCTGTAGGTCTCCTTTTTAGTTGGATCTTTCTCTGGTTTTGGTGTAATATTTCCTTCCAGGAATGACTTTAGGAATCTTGTTTCCCTTTTGATTTCATTAAAAAGTTTGAAGAGTAGTCACATTAGATCTTCTCTAAATGTCTGGTAGAATGCAGCAGTGAATCTATCAGAACCTGGGCTTGTGTGTGTTGGTTTTTAATTATTTCTTCAATTTCATTGGCTGATATTCATTTATTTAGAATTTTTATATCTTCTCGATTCAGCTTTGGTAATTCATATGGATCTAGGAATCTGTCCATTTCTTCTGTGTTTTCCATCTTATTAGAATAAAGTTTCTCACAGTAGGTATTGATGATCTCTGGATTTCTGCAGGGTGATTTCACCCTTTTCATTCCCAATTGCATGGATCTGAACCTTTCCCTTTCATGATAACGTTGGTTAAGGGCCTGTCAATTTTATTTAATCTTTTGAAGAGCCAACTCTTTGATTCACTGATTCTTTGTATTGTCTTCTTAGTCCCAATTGCATTAATTTTTGCTCTAATCTTTATAATTTCCTCCCGTGTATGAGCTTTGGGCTTTACTTATTCTTGTTTTCCACGTGCCAAAGACTAAAACTAGATCCATGTCTCTCACCTTGCACTAAACTAAAATTGAAATGGATCAAAAATCTAAATATTAAAACAGAAACACTAACCCTGCTGAAAGAGGATAGGTAAACCCTTGAAGACATAGGGGTAGATGAAGACCCTATGATCAAAGCTTTAATTTCACAGAAAAAAATTTATAAAGAATCAACAACTGGGATCCCATCTTATTAAACAGCTTCTGCACAGTAAAAGTGCACCAACAGAGTAAAGAGATAACCCACAGACTGGGAAAAAATTTTGCCAGTTGTTCTTCAGACAAAAGGCTGATATCTAGAATATATAAAGAACTGCAAAGAATCAAACTCCCCAAATTTAAAGACTGAGTCAAAAAATGGGCATGTGAGATGAATACACACTTCTCAGAATGAAGAAGTACAAATGGCAAATAAATATATGAAAAAATGTTCAACATCACTGGTCACTGAGAGAGATATAAATTAAAACAATGCTGAGATTCTATCTCACTCCAGAAAGAATGGCTATTATCAAGAAATCAACCAATAATAAATGCTGGAGGGGCTGTGGGGAAAAAGGAACCCTTTTCCACTGTTGGTGGCAGTGTAGACTGGTGTGTAGCTTCCTCTAAAAACTAGGACTAGAGGTTCCATGTGATCCAGGTATTTCTCTTCTTGGTATCTTCCCGAAAGAATTAAAATCATAATACCAGAGTGATAGATGCACACCCATGTTTATAGCAGCACAGTTTGTAATAGGTAAATATGGGAAATAGCCCCAATGCCCATCAATCAATGAATAAAGATGTGATTTTTTTATACAACGGAGTACTACACAGCCATAAAGAAGTATAAACTCGAGACAATTAAAGGTAAGCAAATGCATGTAGAGACAATGCACTTAAGTGAAATAAATTGGACACACGTGTAAATATTGCATTGTTTCTCTGGTGTGAGAAACTGAAAGGGTGAATAAGGACCAAAATATATAATAGATACTGCAAAATAGTAAGAAAACATTCAAATGGGAAGGAACCCAAAGGAGAAGAAGGGGGAAAGGAAAGAAGGGAAAAGAGAAAAAAAGCAGGAAAAGCAAGATAAAATGGAAGCAAAACTTTGCAAATAAGAGCGGGGAGAGGCAAAGGAAAGGGGAAGGGAATAGGAAAAAAATAAAACCAGGGTATATCATATGTGGGGACAAGTTTCATATGATGAATGTGATCATTATGTATCTCTAAACTGTATCAATAAACTTAATGATTTTTTTTAAAAGTAAAAAAAAAAAAGACTGGGAAGCGAACCCAGGGCCTTTACCTTCAGCTACATTCCCAGTCTTTGTTTATGTTTTATTTTGAGACAGACTCTTGGGAAGTCACTAAGTTGCCTTGGGAAGCCTTGAACTTGTGATCTTCCTGCTTCAGCCTCTCAGAGTGCTAGAGTTACAGACATGTGCCACCACACCCAGTTGGCTTTTTTTTTTTGAGATGGACATTGATAATATGCTTTCACCAAGTTCCACTTGCAAAATATTGACTGTTTCTATGTTTAGGAAATTTACTACTCACCAATAGATTTTCACAGTGCTCTCACATTCGTTCTGTATAAAATCCCAGATAGATGTTTAATACTGAACTCCCGTTACTACAAATCCACTTTGTATCTTTTCTTATCCAAATTTCAAATGGCATCTGGTATGTAGTTTACTGAAATGTTTCAACGTCTTCCTCAACCATTTAATTTACCTTGCAGGACAAATAGTTGGAGGTACACAGAGTAAATCTTTTCACTACACAAAACTGCTCATATGAGAGCAAAGTAATGGCTAAAATCCAGCCTGCATCGATTCACAGTGTAGTCTGGAATTTGCTGCCAGGAAGAAAGGGCTGAATTCATAACTCACGTCAAGTTTCTGTAGGTATTAATGGTGACCCAGGTTGAAGAGAAAAATAAAAAAGCAATAGAAGATTGTACCAGTACACGATAAATTTTGGAGAAGACTTCTGAAGCACCTGCTGAGCATTAGGCCTTGAGATCATGGAAAAGAGGAATTCCCAGGGCTCACAGTGAGTGGGTGATCGTTGACCAGTTTACAAACGAGCCCCTCAGTTTGCGTCTGTTTTTCCCTGTCCCACCTTGGTAGCATCCCTTCGACGCTCACATGGGTCCTAGTTTGGATGATAGATGTAGCAACTCTAAAGAGAAGGAAAATTTATTTCAGACCAAGCAGGAAAGCCATGGTAAGTAAAACAGCACAGTCTTCTTTGATATGAAAGGAAGTTTGGTAGGGAAAATTTGACAGGGTGGAAATAAACTAAAAAGAAAGGGAAGATCTAAGGTAGTGAAGCCCTACAAACCACTTTTAAGGAGTCTTAACTTTAGTTTTGATGGCAGTGGGCACTAATAGTGGTTTGGAGACAGGCATATGACGAAATTATTTTTAGTGATGAAAGAGCAAAAATTTCCCTATATTCTCCATTCTCATTACCCAACCCCACATGGCTGGGTCTAGAGAGGCAGAAAGGGGACTCTTGTAATCACTGCCATAACTGAGTGCAGACACTCTCACAGCTGACCTTCACTTGGCTCCTTGGAATGAGTGACTGACCCTCTCCCTTCTCTCCGTAAAACACACCAACTGCTGCCATTGCTGCATGGAAACAAGGCCTACTGCTGCATAGTGAACTCCAGTAGCTGGAATGAAATCATGATAAATAGTACACTATAGCTGGGCAGGATGGCACAAGGCTGTAATCCTAGCATTCTGAGAGGCTGAGGCAAGAGGATCTCCATTCAAGACCAGCTAGACACTATCTCAAAATAAAAAATACAAAAAAGGGCAGAAATGTAGCTTAGCGTGAAGGCTCTGTGTTCAATCCACAGTAGTTCAGAAAACAAATAAATATAAAAGTATACTACAGTTGATACATAAACCAGTAACAAAGTCATTCATTATCACCATCAAGGGTTGTGTATGGTATCACAGGATGTGCTAGACTTTCATACAATGAGCGGCACAGTAGTTCTGTTTGCACAGCATCACCACAAACACCTAAGTAATGGAATAAAGAGTGAATGAAAGAAGGAAGGCCACCAGTTGCTGCCTCCTGCCCGCCCTGCCATGGACTGTTTCCCCTCTGCCATGTGACCCTGCCTTGGAACCAACTATGGACTGAAACCTTTAGAAACTGTAAATTAAAATAACCCTTTCCTCCTTTCACTGATGGGTGTGAGATGTTTTGTTCCCACACCAAGAAAGTAACTAAGACATACTTCTTAATCAAGTTGACATTTAAAATTGAATACTTGTTTTATAGGAAGTTAGAAGTATAGAACAACTATTCCTAGTGACTAGTATATAAAGTGAGGTAGTTCTGTGGGACTGAGCTTTCAATCTGTGAAATTTGACACTATCTCCAGGTCGACAGTGTCAGAATTGAATTAAATTACAGGTTAGGAGAATTTCTTTTTTTAATTTTTAAAAATATTTTATTTCTATGTTTGTGATACATAATAATTATATTCTTCATGGGGTGTTGGTGCATGTGCATAGCACAACTTAACTTTTTTCCAAACCCCTTTCTCCCTGCTGCCTCCCTCCCCCTCCATCTCTTGGTCCCCTTCTCTTTTGTAATAGATTAACCTATTTTCTATTATCTACCTTTAATTTTGCTATTTATTTAAGTCTTGGGTTCCTTATACAAGTGAATGTGATATTTAAATTTGTGTGTCTAATTTATTACACTTAATATTATGGTCTTAAGGTGCATCCATTTCCTACAAATGATTCAAGTTTATCTTTCTTTATGGCAGAGTAGTACTCCATTGTGTATAAATGCCACCTTTTCTTTATCCATTCTCCTATTACAGGCATAAAGACTGATTCCAAGATGTAACTATAATGAGTTGTGCTGCTGTACACATGTTATACCTGTATCACTATAATTTGATATCTTTAACTTTTTCAGGAAAGTATCTAAAAGGGAAATAGAATTTCTTAGTGTAGGAAATTCCATCCATATATCAGGCCACAGAAGTGTTCTATATTGAGTGTGAGAGTAGATTGGCTGCTATTTTAAAAATAGCATGGACTGTGTGGCTTATAAACAACAGAAGTTTATTTCTTATAATTCTAGAGACAAGGAAGTCTAAGAACAAATCAGTAGCAAATTCACTATCTGGTGAGGATCCATTCCTCTTAGCCCATGTTTCCCTGCTGTGTCCTCTCAGAGTATAAGAGACAAGCTGAGTCTCTGGAGTACACAAGCACTAATTCCAATCTTGCAAGCTAATTATATCCCAAAGTCCCTTCCTCCTAATGCAATTACCCTAACTTAGTATTTCATCACATGATTTTATGAGGGGCATGAGCATTCATAACCATCTCACTCTCTTCTTTCTCAGACTAGTCCTCATACCAGCTGAACACTTTGGGTGTTCTAGTAGTAGATGATAACCTTTAAATTAGGAGTACAAGAAGTCTATCAGAAAAATGGTAGAGCAAAGGAGACACAATTAGGAAAGAAAAGGCTCAGACTGTGGTGCAGATGTGACAAAATCTCAAGCAGCCTGATGTGGCACTCTGAAGAAAATGTTGCCTGTCAGGGAAATCCTAGAAATGACTGGGCCCTGACCATTATTACCATGAGATTATTGGTTGACAGCTACTAGGAAAGACATTGCTTCCCCTGGAATACCATGGTGGGTTCTGAAGATGTTAGACATAGAGACAGTCCCTAATTGGTGAGTTCTAGTTAAAGAAGAGGTATAAATAGTGAACCTCCTTGACTGTTCCAGTAATCTAGCCTGAGAAGGCTTTTAGGGTACCTGCAACGAGTAGCAAAATAACTTAGTGAGGAAGAGGTATAACAAAGCAGGTTTATTGAGAGCTGATGGATAAGCAATTAGAATAGATCTCCCCAATTGCTTGTCACCAGGCAAAGTGCAACTGTAAACTGAGATTTTTTTTGATATGCAGCAACAACATTCATTTACATATTATCTATGTTTCCCTTCCTCCTCTCCTCTCCTCTCCTCCCCATCCTCTTCTCCTCCTCTCCCATCTTCTCCTTCATCTTCTTCACTACAATGCAAAGTTGGGCAAATCTAAAGTATTAACTACCAACCTGCTGCTTTACAGAAAACCCTGAAGTCTCTTAATATATACTTGTGAGGTTATTTACATTTACTATATCTCTATGGTAAAAAATGATAATATAATGGTGTGCTGCTGCTTTACTCTTCTGAACTCTTCATTCAGAGGAATCATATTTGTGGCCTGAAATTTTGTCTACAGCAGGAGAATTGTATCATAGAAATGAGCAATTGTTGCAGTTCAGGCCTTTTCCTATTTGGAGAGTTGGCTATTAAGCACTTAGCAGCAGCAGTTTTTCACTGCAAGGTGTTATAGATTGAATTATATTCTCTCACAAATACAAATACTGTGGTCCTAACACCCAGTACTTCAGAATGTGAATGTATTTAGAGTAAGGGTCCTTGGACAGGTAATTAAGCTTAAATGAGGTCATTAGGGTATGACCTGCTATCCTCTTAAGAAGAGGAAATTTGGACACAAGTCCAAAGGGAAGATGTGTTGATATGAAAAGACAGCCATTTA
>RJWT010030576.1:0-14615 GCA_004365215.1 Cuniculus paca | reverse complement strand
TTAGTGGCATATTAAATTCCTAATATTTTCAAGTCTCTAACTGAAATTTCAGACACACAAAAACAGAATAGTAAAACAAATCCCGTATATCTTTCACTTAACTTTAATAATTATCAATATATGGGTGGTCTAGTTTCATTTGTTGCTTCCATACTCCTCTTTCTCTAGATCATTCCCATCCCCCTTAAATTTTTTTTTTTTACAGTGCTGAGGATTCAACCCAGTGTCTTGCACATGATTTAGTCTCTATGTCTGAACTGTACCTGCCTTGATTGTGAGCTCCTTTTTTTTTTTTTTTTGAGCCAGGATATCTGGCCTCAAACTGACAGTGATCCTCCCCTTTAATATCATTTTATAATCTACTTAGTATTCAGATTTCCCTATCTCATAAATATATTTTTAAATTTTGTCATAACTTTTTGTTTTGAGGCAAGATCTTGCTAGATCAGGCTGGCCTCGAACTCAGTGATAATCCTACCTCAGCTTCCCGAGTGCTAGGAGTACAGGTGTGTGCCATCACACCAACCTATTTTAAAAAGCTGGTTTGTTTGAATCAAGCTCCACATAAAGTCCATGCATTGCACTTGTGTGGTATATTTAAGACTTTTTGTTTGTTTGAGACAGACTCTCATAGCTTGCTCATTCTTGCCTTGACATTGAAATTCTCTTGCCTCAGCCTTCAGGTAACTAGGATTAGGGTTATTCACCACCTTGCCTGGCAGTCTTTTTTTTTTTTTTTTTTTGATTGAAATATAATTCACCTGTCATAAAATTTTCCCTTCTGACTTACTGTACATTTCAGAGGTTTTCAGTGTATTTACAAAGTTGTGCAACCACTGCCACTAATTCCAAAACATTTTCATCATACCAGCAGAATATCTGGTAGTAGTCACTCCTCATTTCCTGTTCCTTCCAGCATCTGGCAACAATTTCTATCTGTGAAATTGTGTATTTTGTTTGTTTTGTTTGAGACAGGGTCTGTTAGGTAGTTCAGACTGGCTTTAAACTCACTATGTAGCCCAGCCTGGCCTCAAACTCATGGTGATTCTCCTGCCTCAGCCTCCTGAGTGCTGGTATTACAAGTGTACACCATCACACCCATTTTTGAAATCATGTTTCCTGGACATTTCTTCTAGATAGGATAATATGTGACTTAAATCTATTTTTAGGAATCCTCCTTCTTTTTTCTCTTTAATTTACAGATAAGTTATTCGTTCCATAAAATTTCCTACCTCCTGGATTTTGCTGACTACATCATTGAGATATCACACACATGTTCTTTTCCATCCCTCTGTCCGTCCGTCCATCCGTCCTTCCTTCCTTCCTTCCGTCTTTCTTTTGTACCGGGAATCAGTCTCAGGACCTTACACTTGCCAGGCAGGGGCTGTGCCGCTGAGCTACATTCCCAGCTCTGTATCTGTATTTCTTTTCCATTGTAGGTAGATCTAAAGGCTGATCAAATTCAGTTTAATCTTTCTGGCAAGAATACCTAACTGATGTTTTTATCTAATTCCTGTTGCATCCCACTGGGTGACATGTAATGTCTGGTTATATCTTAAATTACATTTTTAAACAGACAAGTCAAAGATGGTGAAACTGAAATTAGTGAATTAGATACAGATGAAATTAGTGGGATGTATTTAATAGAATTGGTAGGGCACAGGAGGGTTAACTAGATTGATAGACAAGTATATATAGTTTATCATCCAAATATCTATTGTACTGGAAAGGATCCCCAGAGCTGTATATTAGTGTGCTTCATTTCTACACAAGACAAGCTCATGTATTTTTTTCTTTTAAGCTAGGGTCATCCTGTATAGTTCAGACTGACCTTGAACTCACTATGTGGCCCAGGCCGGCCTTTAACTCAAGGCAGTCCTCCTGCCTTACCCTTCCAAGTGCTGGGATCACAGGTGTGTTCTACCATACCCAGCAAGCTCATGTATTCTTTAATAAAACATAATGTTGTTAAATTTGAGTCTAATTGGGCCAGGGAGATAGCTCAGCGGCACAGCACCTGCCTGGCAAGTGCGAGGTTGTGAATTCAATCCTCAGTACCAAAAAAAAAAAAAAAAAAATCTACTGGAGGAAGAGGTCTCAAAGTGCTTATGAGGAGATGCCAGGGGATTTAATAAGGATAAAGGCAAACTAATGGAAGTAAACATTTTTTGTTATTGTTGTTGCTGGGGTTGTTGTTGGTATTCTCACTGAGCTACATCCCCAATTTGTTTATTTTTATTTTTTGAGACAGGACTGGGTTTGAATTTAGGAGTCCTCCTGCCTCAGCCTCCCAGAGTGCTGGGATTATGTAGGTGCACCATCACACCTGGCAAGATAATCCTTTTTGATGGTCAGAAATACCGTAGAATTCCATCTCAAAAACTATCAAAGAAAAAATAATTTACATGCAGCATGAAGGTTACTATTGTCCAGTAAAGAAATGGCTTAGAGAAAGAATGGATAAAACCACTTGCTTAATCTTTGGACATATATGTAAATAGTGAAACTGTGTCTAAATGGAGAGGGATCCAGTTTTAATATTTCAAAAACAGTAATAGGAAAGAGCATAAAAAATCAGGTTACAGAATACAGAGAATACTTATGGGTAGTAAAATGCCAAGTCGATAAAGATCAGGTATGGAAATAACTTGTGAAGCTTTGTGTAGAGGGCAAAGGAATTTAACTGTAGTCTTACCAGGTATGAGTTTGAGGCTAGCATGGGCTATAAAAGTGAGTTCAAGGCAAATCTGCACTACATAGTGAGACCCTGTCTCAAAATAAAATAAAAAAAATATAGTAAGGTAAGTATAGTACAGTACAGTACAGTAAAGTAAAATATCTAGCCAGGCATGGTGACACACATTTGTAGTTTCCGTACTCTGGGAGGCTGAAAGCAGGAAGATCACAAGTTTGAGCCCAACCTGGACAGGTTAGCCAGATCCTGTCGAAAAATAAGAAATTAAGAAAAGGAATGAGGATACAGGACAATGAGAAGGCCTTGTGTTCAATCCTCAGTGCCAAAATAAATAAATAAATAAAAATAAAAATAAATCCAAACTGTACTGAAAAGTGAGACTTGAGGTCATCGAGCAAGTCTATGAAGAAAGTGTGTGAGATAAGTAAACCTGGTCTCCTATGGTCATTTCATAGTTGTATGAGAAATGAAAAGGAGAAAAAAATGCATCATGTTACATAACATGTATTACCAAGACAAGTATTATCAACCAAATAAAAAATGCCACTCCTATTAAATGAAGTTTCTCTACCTGGTTATCGAATTTCAAGAAAGTTACTTTTGGTGCCAGGCGTGGTGGCTCACACCTATAATCCCAGCACCCAGGAAGCTGAGACAGGAGGATTGTTGTGAGGTCAAGACCAATGTGGGCTACGAAGTGAGGTCAAGGCCAGCCTGAACGGCATAGTGAGACCCTGTCTCAAAAAGACAAGTGCTGGGGATCTAGCTCAGTGGTCTAAGCACTTGCCTGGCAAGTGTGAGGTCATGAGTTCAATTCCCGGTGCCAAAAAAAAAAAAAAAAAGAAAAGAAAAGAAGAAGAAAGATACTTTTAGAATGGAGAAGATCCAGGAAAGAATAGCTAATAAAAAAAATGCAATAATTGCCATATAAACAAACTGAAAGATTAATTTTCAGCCTGAAAGTTTAGTGAATGACTGGGAATACAATCAAGGAGTGAAACTGACAGGAGAGAAAAAAAAATTATCTCTACATTAGTGTATGTAAAATCAGGGTATCTACTTTTTGTTACAATGAAAGAGGTAATTTAGACCAAACAAAAGGAAACATTATTTTATATATTCATAAAATATAACTCATTTCCCTAAGAGGTAATAGTGTTTAAGCATGCAACACCTCAAAGTGTTATGTATTTATGATTGTTATAGAAAATCATAGTTTTGTTTTTGCTTTTGTTTTTTGGGTTTTTTTGATACTGGGGTTCAAACTCACGACCTCGTGCCTGCGAGGCAGGCGCTTATACTGCTGAGCTAAATCCCAGGCCCGAAAATCGTAATGTTTTGAGGTATGGAACATTCAAAACCTTTGAAGTTGTGATATGAATTAGCAAGGCTGACTCACAAGTCTTACCTGCTCCTACCCAAGACAAAATTTTGGGGCTGGATGGATAATGATGTTTTTGCTTTAGTTTTCATAGTGTGATAGGTTTTATTATAGAAAGAGCCTAATATATTCTTTATAACAATGCTAGTAGTGTTAAGAAGAGTTTTCATCGTTGTTTTGTTTTTTTGAGACAAGGTCTTCCCATGTAGTTCAGGCTGACCTTGAACTCACTATGTAGCCCAGCTGATCTTGAATTTGTAGCAGTCTTCTTGCCTCAGCCTCTTGAGTGCAGGGATCAGAGGTGTACACCACCATGCCTGGCCTAAGAAGGGGCTTTTTATTTATTTTTGGTACCGGGAATTGAACTGAGGACCTTGCGTTTTGCCAGGCAGGCGCTGTGCTGCTGAGCTACATTCCCAGCCCAAGAATGGGCTTTTAATATATTTTTGGGCTGCAGTTCTTTTAGAATGTCAAAAGGTGAAGAAATGTGTTTGTTGCATTCTTTTTCCTAGATTTTAATATAGTTTTCCTGAGGGCTGCTTTTACTTCAAAGCCATAGAATATTAATATGAAATATAAACTCAGTTTTTTGTTTGTGGTTTTCTGCAGAAATATTTTGTTGTCCCTCAGTTATTTCCTTGCTAATCCTGTAAAAGAAGCTAGAATTGATTTCATTTCCTTGTGCATTCCTTCTCTAGTCAGGTGGAGGCCTCTTGGAGTTTTAGACAAGAGATTACATGCAGATGGCTAGTGGAAATACATTTGTTCTTCCTGAAGTATCAGAGATCAAACTCAGGATTTTATACATGGTAGGCAAGCACACTCCCCCTAAGTTACATCCCCAGCCCTTTAGTTTTTTTAATTTGCATTTTAGAAGAAGACAGCAGACTCCAACTGGGCGTGGTGGTACACACCTGTAATCCCAGTACTCGGGAGGCTGAGGCAGGAGGATCGTTTTGAGTTCAAGACCAGCCCGGGCTACAAAGTGAGCTCAAGGTCAGCCTGAATTGCCTAGTAAGACCCCATCTGAAAAAGACAGCAGACTCTAGTTTCTAGTGTAGGTTGATGACTTTCAAATATTGGCTGTAGGATTGTAGGTGCAAATTATGATACCTGGTTTATATTTGATTTTTGATGAGTTTTACTGATACCATAATTTTTAAAAGGTCTTTTCAAATAGTATAAAGATATATGGTAACATACAAAAAGTATAGAAAGACATAAATCAAAAAAATAAGTTTTTTGCCAGGCCTAGTGGTACATGCCTGTAATAACCAGCACTTGGGAGACTGAGGCAGGAAAATTGCTGTGATTTTGAGGCCAGCCTGGCTACACAGTGAGTTTAAGGCAGCCTGAACTACATAGCGAGACCTTGTCAAAAAACAAAACAAAGCCAGTTTTCTCCACCTGTGTTGTCAGGCACCTAGTTCCATCCATTCAGGCAACCACTATCACCAGTTTCTTGTACAATTTTTTTCAGATTTACGTGTGTGTGTACGTTTGTTTTGTTTTCCCTCAAATGGAATTGTGCACACTCTCCTGTATCTTGCTTTTCTCATGTGAAATAAATTTTGGCGCTGGCTAGTGAACAGTCTGAATCTTTTTAACAACACATTTTACTGGATGGTCAAAAAAAATTTTTTTTTTTTGAACCGGGGATTGAACTCATGACTTTGTGCTTGCCAGGCAGGCGCTTGTGCTCCTGAGCTATATCCCCGGCCCTGGTCAGAATTTTTAAAACTAGTCCCTGTTGAGTTGTTTCTAGTCTTTTGTTATTGTGAATAATGCTTCTTTAAATTTCATTATGGATGTGTGTTATTTGACACACGTACATCCCCAATTACTTTCATAAAACTGTTACTACTAGGGCCGGGGATATAGCTCAGCAGCCTAAATGCCTGCCTGGCAAGCGCAAGGTCATGAGTTCAATCCCTGGTGCCGCAAAAAAAAAAAAAAAAAAAAAAAAAACTGTTACTATCCTTGTATGAAACCTACATTCAGGATTCAGAAAAATCCTATAGGAGTTAGTGTTTTTTTATAATGAGAACGAAATACCTAAGGATGCTTCTGACTGTAATTTTCTAGTAGTTGAGCATACAAAATGCATTATAAGAATTTCCCCCCCCCTCTTGTCTTTACATGGAAGATTTTGGTGCCTCTAGTTTTGCTACGACAAATGCTTTTGGAGTTGACAAGACGCGGTCAAGAGCCTTTGAGTGCACTGCTGCAGTTTGGCGTGACGTATCTGGAGGACCATGCAGCAGAGTACATCATTCAGCAAGGTGGCTGGGTATGAGTTATTGCATGTTTTTAAAAGATCTTTCCTTAAAAAGATTAAGTCCATTGTTTTTAACAGTGTGAACTTATATCGATGTTGGATGATGATCAATGGAAAGGATGTTCATTCAATTTAAGCTACAAAGATTTTACTTAAAGTAAATCGATTGTGGTACTCTCTCTCTTTTTCTTTTTTTTTTTTTTTTTTTGGTGACAGTTTCGCTATATAGTCCAGGCTGGCCTTGAACTCATGGCAATCTTTCTGCCTCAGCCTCCTGAGTGCTGGGATTATAGGCATGTATCACCATGCACAATGATTTGTGGCACTTTTAAATAGGTTGTTTTTGTTTTTTTTAATGTCTTTTTGAGACAAAATCTTACTATGCAATTCAGGCTGTCCTTGAGCTCACTTTGTAGCCCAGGCTGTTCTCAAACTCACAACGATCCTCCTGTCTCAGCCTCCCAAGTGCTGGGATTACAGGTGTGTACCACCATACCTAGCAATAGTCCTTAATTTATGAAACATTTAATACTAGCAAAAATGTATAAATAAGTGGTAAGGAAGAATAAAATCAGCATCTATGTGTCTAACATCCCAATCTAAGAACACAGCATATTTTTGGAGGGAGGTAAGAGGGCAGTGTTGAAGGCTGAATTCAGATCCTTACACGTGTAGTCAAGCGTCTATCACTGAGTTACCCACCCAGCTCACATGACTAGCACTTTTTTTTTTTTTTTGGTGATACTGGGGATTGAACCCAGGACCTAATGCATATTAGGCAAGCACTCTATCACTGAGCTATATCCCCAGCCCTTATTATTTTTTTTTTTTTGGTACCAGGAATCAAACTCATGACCTCACGCTTACCAGGCAAGCGCTTGAACTGCTGGGCTAAATCCCTGGCCCTTTTATTTTGTACTTTGAGGCAGGACCTTGCTAAGTTGCCTAGGCTGGGCTAGAACTTGCAATCCTTCAGTCTCCCGAAAAGCTGGGATTGCAGATGTGCGGCACCATGCCTCACACAGCTAACCCTTTTTGTTTTTAATAGACAGGCTCTCACTGTATAGTTCAGGCTTACTTGGAGTTGGCAAGTACCCTAGGCAACTCAGCAAGACCCTGACTCAAAATAAAAAATAAAAATGACTGGGAGAATAGTACAGTGCTAGAACACTTGCCTGGTATACACTAGACCCTGGGGTCAGTTCCCAGAACCAACTAACTTACTAACTTAGGGATAATTTTGGAAGGCAGCTGTGCTCACCAGTATACCACCAAAGCTACTTTGGGATAATTTTGGATCTACAAAAGAGTTGCAAAAATTAGAGTTCCGCTCTGCTATTGCACAGTTTCCTCTAGTTCAGTGGTGACGAACTTACAGCAGGTATGCTGCAGCAGGCTGTTTTTTTTTTTTGGGTACTGGGGAATGAACTCATGACCTCACCGTTGCCAGGCAGGTGCCTGTGCCACTGAGCTAAATCCCCAGCCCTGCAGCAGACTGTCATTGAAAGCTCTGAAAGGTTCATCATCTCTGCTGTAGGGTAGCATCTTAATGTAACAGTGGTCCATTTGCTAAAACTAATAGATTAATATTTGTATGTTAAATTAGCTATCTTTTTTTTCTGTTTAGGATTTGATCCAGGATACCACATTGTTTTTTGTCTTTTTGTTTCAGTTTTTGGTTTTTTTAGACAGGATCTCGCAACATAATTCAAACTGGCCTTGAACTCACTATATAGGCCAGGCTGGCCTCAAATTTGTGGCCATCCTCCTCTTCAACCTCTCAAGCATTAGGATTATGGACATGTACCATCACACTGGGTTTACCACATTGTATTTAAAGGCTTAATGTTTTCATTAATCATAGGTATAAATAATAGCTGTTGTGGGTATGCATTTCTTTCTGTGAGCACTAAGAACCAACCATTAGCCTCTCTTCATGTTTATAAGCCCTTTCTTTGCATTTCTTCTTTAACCTACCTTGGCTTCAAGAGGTTTGCCCATGTCGGTTGAATAGTTTTGTTTGTAGTAGTACTTGTTAAATTAATCTTTTATCAGTTTTGTATTATAAATTTAGAACTTACACATTTCCATATAATTTATGAATCCTTTTGTTCTGGTTCAGGGTACTGAATTAAAGGCTTGAACATGCTAAGTATGTTCAGTACTTAGCCTGAGCTAAAAACTCCCACCCAAGCGTCTCTCTTCATCATTTATGCTCTCCTCTTCCTCACCATCTCCCTCCCCTACTTTCCGCATCTTGTTTTCTTGTGCATCACTGGGGCTGGGGCCCAGGGCTTCATTCATACTAGACAAGTACTCTTTCATAAGCTACACCCCAGCCCCCCTGCTTTTTTTTTTTTTCATTTTATTTTAAGACAGGTCCTCACTCTCTAAGTTAGCCAGACCTCAAATTTGTGATGTTTCTGCCTCAGTCTTTTGAATCACTTGGATTTACAGGCATGTGTCAGTATACTTAGCTGCCTTTTTTCTTCTTAAAGTTTTTATTACCTCAAAGTCATAAATATAGTCTTTTATATTTATGTCTTATATATTTAGTCTTCTACATTTATACCCTATAGCTTTATATTTATACTTATACTTATTTGTACCTAATACTTTTATAAACTATTATGAAATACTTTTATATTTATACCCTATATTTTTATTTTTGGAATAACTGAGAATTGAACCCTGGGTCTCACACATGCTTATATTATTTTTACAACTTTATAACGTTGGTTTTTTCAGTTTAACCTATGTAGACTTATTGGTATGGCTTGAGTTTATAGATTATTTGGTGTCCCAACACCATTATTTATTAGTCTCTCCTTAACTGACTAATAGGGCAAGTTCTCTCATAATTCAAGTTTCCATGTGTTTACGTTTATCTGAGATGTCTGTTCTGTTACCTTGGTCTATTAGTCCTTTGGTCTGTTAGGCTAGGCTCCATAAGCCACAGTGGTACTATCATAATTACTTTAACTTTTGCTGTAGAATATGAATATTTTTTCCATTTTTCTATCATTCAGAAATACTGTAACTGGAGTGGCTTTTTGTTTTTCAGTATGAAGTTCAGAATTTTGTTGTCAAACTCTAGAAATTTTGTTTAGAACTGTACTGAACCTATGATTTTCAGGCTTACTCACATCTTATGATATTGAGTCTTCTAGTTTATCAACACAGTATACACCTTCATTTATTATATAATAAATTTTTTTGGAGATCCTTAAATGCTCTGAAATTTCTTTTATATAGTATGTACACAGTACATACTTTGTTTTTTTCTTGTTTTTGCTGTACTACAGTTTGAACCAAGGGCATTTGCATTGAGCTACATCCCTAACCCTTTTAAATTTTTTTAAAAATTTGAGACAAACTGGGAATTTACCTCAGTGGCACAAGTGCCTGCCTGCCTGCCAAGTGCAAGGCTGTGAGTTCGATCTCCAGTACCAAAAAAAAAAAAAAATGAGACATATCTTGCTAAGTCTGTTAAATTGCCCAAATTGGGCTTAAATTTGTGACCCTTTTGCCTCAGTCTCCTGAGTGCTAAGATTATAGGCATGCGTCACCTCACCCAGAGTTTACAGTGCATATTTTATGTAATACATACCTGGAACTATTTTACCCTGAGTATTGGGGCTTGAACACGGCCTCACACACCCAGCCATTTTATTTTACTTTACTTTACTTTATTTTATTTTTGGTTTGGTTTTGTTTTCAGAGACAGGACACTATGTATTATTCTAGGTTGGCCACTATATAGCCCAGTCTGACCTCAAACCCACGGCAGCCTTTCTGTCTCAGCCTCCAAGTGCTAGGATTATAAGCATGCACTACCACATGTAGTCCTTATTTTATTTTTTATTTGTCTAAGTCACCAAATTGCCTAGACTGGGCTCAAACTTGTAACTCTCTTGCTCAGTCCTTAGAAAATTTTTTCCATGTTGGTATATGGTATAGAAATGGTTTCTTTTTTTTTTTTTTGGTATTGGGACTCAAACTCAGGTCCTTGTGCTTGCCAGGCAAGTGCTGTGCCACTGAGTTATATCCCCGGCCCTGGAAATGCTTTTTTTGTTTTTGTTTTTGTTTCTGGTACTGGGGATCAACCTCATGACTTCACACTTGCCAGGCAGGCACTTAAGCCGATGAGCTAAATCCCTGGTCCCAAGGATATATAACTTTTTTTTTTTTCTTTCACATTAGGGATTGAACCCAGAGCCTTCACACTGAGCTACATCCCCAACCATTTTAAAAACCTTTTGAGAGAGTTTCACTAAGTCACTTAATTGCCCAGGATGGGCTGGAACTGGCGATCCTTCTGCCTCACACTGAAGAGTTCTGTGATTACACCACTATACCTGCTCCACGTTGATTTTACATCCAGCAACTTAGTTAAATTCTTATTCATTTTGATTATGTCTAGATTTCTTTGGATTTTCCACATAATGAATAATGAATGCAAATACTATTAGGTTATTTTCTTTATTCTTTTGGAGTTTATCCTTTAAAATTTATTTCATTAATGCAATAAATTGAATATTCTATCACAGTATTAATAGAATCAATGTTAGCAGGTTTTCTTTTTCTTGATTTTAAAACAAATTTTTGAGCCAAGCATGGTGGTGCACGCCTGTAATCCCAGCACTCAGGAGGCTGAGGCAGGAGTATCATTGCAAGTTCGAGACTAGCCTGGGTTACAAAGTGAGCTCAAGGCCAGCCTGAACTGCATAGAGAGACCCTGTCTCAAAAAAAGACAAAAAATAAAACAAATTTTTGTTATGTTGCCCAAGCTGGTATGTATGTATGTATGTATGTATGTATGTATGTATGTATGTATGTATTTTAAGAGAGGGTCTCACTGTGTAGTCCAAACAGACCTTAAACTCACTATGTAGCCCATGCTGGCCTCAAATTAAAAATCTATCCATCTCAGCTTCTCCAGTGCTAGGATCATAGGTGTGGGCTATTACACCTAGCACAATAAATCCTTTGTTACACCACTTAATTTTATCAATCTTAGTGAATGTGGTTGGCTTGTAATTTTTCTTTTCTGGTTTCAGTATTAAGGTTATTCTGGCTTCATCAAAGAATTTAGAGTTGGAGGGTGTTTCCTTTTTCTGTGCTCTAGAATGGTTTGTATAGGATTCAGATTATTTGTGCCTCTTTCCATAACTTGTATATAAAGCTATCTGGTATTTTCTTTGAGTGATGTTTTCTGTTATTGCTTGTTAACTTTTATGATCTTTATAGAATATTACCCCTAAATTTTTAGGTTTGTTGGCGTACAGTTGTTCATAATACTTTTATTTTATTTATTTTTGTTGTACTGGGGATTGAACCCAGGAAGTGCTGAGCTACATCTTCAACCTTTTTTATTTTTGGTACCAGGGATCGAACTCATGACCTTGTGCCTACCAGGCAAGCGCTTGAGCCACTGAGCTAAATCCCTGGGCGCCCCCCTTTGTGAACCTTTTTTATTTTTTTTATTCTAAGACAGGGTCTCACTAAATTCCATGCTAACCTTGAACTAACTAACTAACTAACTAACTAACTAACTAACTAACTAACTTTCTTTCATTATTCTTTGTCTTTTTGAGAAAAAGTTTCACTATGCAGTTCAGGCTGGCCTTGCACTTACTTTGTAGCCCAGGTTGGCCATGAATTCTTGGGGGATCCTCCTGCCTGAGCCTTCTGAGTGCTGGGATTACAGGTGTGCCCTACCACACCCAGCTGGCCTTGAATTTTCCATCTGTCTGCCTCATTATTTTATTTTTGCAGGAGAGCACAGTTGGTTTTTAGTTCTTAATATTCTGGTACTACTTTTCTTTTAAATAATTTTTTGAGAACTTTGGACATATATAAAAACAGGGTATTAAATGAGCTTCTGTCACCTGTCCCCAACAACCATTAACTCGTTACCATAGTGCTTTATTCACAACCTAGTCACTGGTACTTTTAATTATTTTTATTTTATTTTGGCAGTGCTGGGGATTGAATCCAGGAATGCTGTACTACTGAGCTGCACTCCACTCTTTTTGATTCTTAAATTTTGAGACAGGGTCTTGCTAAATTTCCCAGGCTAAATTTGTACTTGTGATCCTTTTACCCTCACCTCCCAGAATGCTGGGTTTATAAGCATGTACCCTCTCTGGCTATGAATCTTTCATATGTAATTTCATTATCTGTGTTCTTTGACCTTTGAATTATTAAGAAAAAAAATTTTTTTTTGTCTTTTTGAGACAGTCTCACTATGCAGTTCAGTCTAGCCTAGGACTCACTTTGTAGCCCAGGCTGGCCTCAAACTTGCAGTCATTCTCCTGCCTCAACCTCCCAAGTACTGGAATTATAGGTGTGTGCCTCCACACCTGGCTAGAAATGTATTTTTAAATTTCTAAGTGTTTATGTTTAGATTATTTGGTTATAAATTTACAATTTAATTAAATTTTATTAGAAAGCATGCTTATAATGGCATTGCAGCTTAATTCATGGTCTAGTCCACAGTCAGTTAAAATGTATATATATAAATATTCCATACATAATTCAGTAGAATCTATGTTCTCTTTGTAGATGCAGAGTTCTGTATGTCCATTTATATACAGTCTACATAATTATGTGGATTAAATCTTCTGTCATTTCCTAGTTTTTTTTATTATCATTTGCTGAGAGATGTGTGTTCATATTTGCCAGTAGGGTAGGGATTTTCAGGTCTCCTCTTTTGTTCTGTCAGCTTGCAGTATATATGTTCTTATATTATTTTGTTAGGTGACTATAAGTCATAATTAGCAATTTTTTATAGGGAAATGAACCTTTTGTCCTTAGTTACGATCTTTGTTTCTAAATTTTTTGGGGGGGCCTTAAAGTCTGTTCTGTAAAATATCAAATTTCCATCCTAGCATTTATCTCTATACCTTACTCTATCTTTTTATTTCAGCTTATCTTGTACCAAGTAATCATTCATCATTCAACAATTTATTGAGTACCTGTTATGTATTATGCTCTGTTCTAGAATAGACTACTGTGAACAGAGAAAGCCCTTGACACATAGGAGTTTATATTCTAATGGAAGCAGACAAGCAATTAAGATTTATAGTATGTCAGTTAGTTATATGTATTGTGAAAAAAAATAAGGCAGTGTTATAGTCAGGGGTCACGGGGAAAAAGATTACAATCAGGACACAGAATTTATATTATTTATAATGGTTACCCAGTTGTTAGACACAAGGAAGTACAGGAAATCTGCCCACAACACCAAAGTCTGTTTTGGGAAGGCCCAAAGGCCAGCAGCGGAAGCTAGAAAGTCTGTGCCAGCAGGATGAAGGATCTGTGCTAGTAGGTTGAGGGGTCTATAGTGGAGCCAAAAAGCAATTCTCAAATAAATAAGAACCAGGGCTCCCCGAGAAGTACCACAGCCATCCTCAGAGACAATGACGATGAGAACGGTCAAGTACATGCCAGGAAGGCAGTGTGACAGCTCCTGTAATTTAAACAGCAACCATCTTCCCCTCTGGAGCCAGGAAGCGATGCTCAACATAAGGACCAGAGCTCCCCAAAGTGAACTGTAGCCACTCTTAGCAGCAAGGTCCTGAGCTCCTCTGATGATATTGGCCAAAGTCATATTGGGGATCCAGCCTGACAAGCTCCTCCAGAAGAACCAATGGCTCCAAACAACAGCACTTAGAAGAACCCACAACACCTCAGCTCTTCCTCTCCACATCTCTCTTTATGTTGGCAGCCTTCCTCAGGTGGATTGTCTGAATGCAGCACCATGCCAATTTAATTCAGCTGGTGCCAAGTTGACCACCAGTTCTTAATCCATAACAGGCAGGAAAACATGGTATATGAATTGAACTTTCTCCCCCCACACCTCCACCAGTACTAAGGAATAACCTAGGGCATTAGCACTGAGCTACGCCCCCAGCCCTCTTTTTACTTAATATTTAAAGTGTGTTTTGAATACCCAATCTGTCTTTCACATTTTTAGAACTAAGCTGTCCACTCACTTCCTTTAAAATCAAGGTACTGCTTTTTTTCTCTGATTGGTGCAAATATATCCTCTAATACCAAGGTATCAACATGGATGACTTCTGAGATCACTTGGTGTTAAACACTGCATGACAGCTCTTAAAACCATTTCAGAAGGGACTCATTTGATTACATGATGTGGCTTGTCTGTTACATAATGACTGTTGTGTAATTTCCACAGAGAATATGTTTGTCTTTAGCCACTTGAACAGACACCAGGGTGAAACAAACTACCTAAC
>RJWT010030575.1:0-14602 GCA_004365215.1 Cuniculus paca | reverse complement strand
CCTGAAAAATACAATTCACAAAAGAACCATCGAGAATGACACAAATATTTATCATTATGCTATAAGCAAATGTGATACAGAGTACTCTGAAGTCTAACTGACTTCTAAATAATAAAGGTTATTTCTTCCATTTTTAGATGACAGCTAGAGTAAAAGGTATGAAGGCAGCAGAGACACACTGATGAATATTAAGCATATTTATCAAATAAATATACTTCCAAATGACCCAGAGTTGAGACAATCCACGCACTTTCTCAGTACATTGTCATAACCACTCTCCAGCTTTGACTTACTTCTCAACACCTTCTCTGATATCCAACATGCTGTGGTCTAGGAAATGCATCATGGCCTCAAACATCCACTTGACACTTACTGAATATTGTTAACCATGAGTCCTGACACTTTTATGGAACTTATAGATTGCAGTTTAAATGGAATAAGAATATTCTATTGTTATAGCTTCGGTCTGCCTTTAATAACACAAGTCTATATAAATTGTGGCTATTTGAAAAAGTACATACTGCGCACAGAGCGTAAATAATACTTAAATACAAACAACTATGTCAGGCATTGTTTTTATTGGCCATCCCAGTGTCAAAAATTTCACAACACTATGAGACTTGGTTCTCTCCCAGACCTGATCGGACTCAGCCAAATGTATACCTTTATTTTGAATCTTGACACTGACAGCATTTTTATCCAGACTTGCCAGAGGAGGTAAAATTTTCATGAACAGGAAAAAAAGATCTGCTATCCCAACGGAAGGGCTAGGTCAGCTGTCTGCTCATTATGTCATCAGGAATTGCTAGGTGGAAAGGAAATGAGAAATGACCTTTTTGACAGAAGCTCGTCATATCAGCGGAGTCCTGTTTTACTGGCTCAGAGATACTAGATCCAAGGTTAACTTTCCCCTAAATTTCCTAAAACATGAAGAGAAACACATTAGGAGATGCAAAAGAAGACTTTATGGGAGTCATGTGTAGGTAAATGGATGCACCTTGAAAACACAATGTGAAGTGAAGGAAATCAATCAGACCCACAAGCTTAAATACCACGTGGTTTCTCTTATATAAGAAAACCAAATTATAAATAAAGATCAAAATAAAAAATAGTAAGAACTACAACATAGATCTTTCTCAAATGGAAAGATGATCAAGAGATAGAGGGAAGGGGGAGAGAGGGAAAGGGAACAGAAAAAGGAATGAAGATGTGCTATGTCATGCAACAACTCCACACAAGATATGTAAACATCATGCACTGCAAACATGGGCTAATAAAGAAGTTATTTGAGCGAATATTTTTCCTTTTCCTTTTTTAAAAAAAATCTAAATTAGCTTCATTTTTAACTAATACATAAAACTGGAAAAGTTTTGCACATTATTTTGATACCACATGATGTTTCTATACATGTATGCGTTATGTGATGCTTAAATAAGATTAGGCGTATGGGTCTCTTCAAATATTTATGGTGAAAACTTGTTAAATCCCTTTTTCTAGTTTTCTGAAATGCACACAGTACATTGTTATCTATAATCACCTATTGTGCAGTGCCATCCTGGAAGCCCTCCTTCCCTTTGACTCTCCTCAGCCCTTAAAACCACCATTCTACACTCACCTGATGAGTGAGATTGTGTGAGGCTTGTCCTTTTTTGCCCGGCTCACTTCATGTAACACAGTGACCTCCAGTTCTGTCCCTGCTGTCAGGAATGGCAGGATTTCATTCTTCGCTGTGGCTGCATAGTATCCACTGTGCACCTGTGAGGCATTTTCTTCATCCGTTTATCTTTTCATGACTACTTCCTTCGTTTCCACTTCAGGGCAACTGCGAATAGTGCTGCAGGGCGCATTAGCGTGGAGATGTCTCTTTGATGCACTGATTTCATTCGCTTTGGAAATACACACCCAGGAGCGGAACTGCTGGGTTCTATAGTGGCTCTATGTTTCATTTTGTGATGAAATAATGTACGGTTTTCCACAATGGCTGTCTTAACTTACATTGCCACCACTAGTGTGCAGGATTACCTTTCTGCTACATCATTGCCAGCATTTGTTATCTTTAACCTTTTTGATAATAACCATTTCCACCTGGGTCAGGTGAATGCCTTATTATGGTTCTGATTTGCATTTCCCCTAATAATTAGTTGACTATAAAGTTGAGCATTTTCCATGGACCTCTGTAGCTATTTGAGTTATTTGTATGTCTTTTGAGGAATGTTTACTTGCATCTATTGCACTGTTTGTTTGTTTGTTTGTTTGTTTCTTGTTATTGAGTTTTTGAAATCCCATGTGTATTCTGGATCCCAAACTCTTATTAGGTGTATACTTTGAAAGTATTACTTCTATTCTGTAAGTTATCCCTTCACTCTGTTGAGTATTTCCACTGCTGTTCAGAAGTTTTTTTAACTTGATATAATCTATTTGCCTATTTCTTCCTTGGCTTCCTGCACTTTGGAGATTTTTGTCCAAAGAAAACGATCTTTGCCCATTCGAGTTTCCTCTAGTGTTTCTCCTGTGTCTTATTCTAGTAATTTCATAACTGCACATTATTTATGCCTTTTCTTTCTCTAAACAGCTAAGTAAAAAAAATTTTGCTCAATATTTGACAAACTAATTTTCAACACTTGGTTATTGGTCAAGTGTTAAGGTATTTAATTTTTCTTTTTAAAGATGTTGGCAATCAAGCTGCATGTTTTAGAAGACAGAGGACACTCTGGAGGAGCTGCGATCAAGAAGGAAGGAATCTGGGCCCTTTAGTTGCATACCTAGCATGCTCAGCAAACCTTTCAGAAGACTCCCTAATTTCAGCTCTCATTCAGGGAAACAGGCCTGCGAGCTGCTCCCTAGAAAGGCTCCCTCCTGTGTACAGAGCCCCCGTGCTGCAGAGCAGTGCTATTAAAGACTCCCTTGAATGTTCCTGTGGCAAAAAAAAATAGAGATGGATAAGATATGGTGCCAACTTTCAAGGAGTACCTTGTCTTTGGGAAAGAAAAATGTGTTTTTAAGCACTGAAACAGCAATAGGGCCTTCTAAATTCTATCAAAACACAAAAATATGAGAGGTCTGGGTTGCTAATGTGTTTCAAGAAAGATATAATGAAGAGAGAAACATTTGGAGCTGTGAAGGCTAAAGGAAAGGAGATGGTTTTCAGAATAAAAGAAACTGGTGCACCAAAGTTTCAAATATTAAAAACTAAGGCGCCTTCAGGAAATAACAAGTCATTTTTTATACCTATGTGGATAATGAATGGTTTTGTTAGAAATAAGATTGTCAACTTCCAATGCTTGTAAGAGACCAGAAAAGTATCCTGGTTAACCAATAAAAGATCTTACTGCTGCCTGCATTCAGTGAGCCCACTTTACTACCTTAACATAGTCTCACTAGCATCTTCTAATGGGGAGGGGTCCAGTTTAAGGCACCTCTGGTCTTTAACTCAAGTGATCTGATTGGTACTGACAACGTTGACAATATAATAGTGCAAGATTAATGGACACTGTAAGGGTAGACTCTGAAAAGTCTTTAGAGTAAGTGATCATTTAATAAGTCCAGTTGAATGATCTATTGTTCTGAGAAGCAGCTGTTTACATAATGAGAACAATTGATTTTTCAGATAAGTAAATTCAGAAAGTTCTAAAGTAAATAATAGTTATTTGTAATTTCATCTTCCTGGACAAAGATTTTTCCAGAATAACAAAGTCAGGTTAATGTAGACATTTAAAGTAAAATCAAGTCAACGTAAATAGTCAAGTGCCCACTGTACGGTTTCAGTGGTCCAGGGTAGAAATAGATGATGTTCAAAATCTAATTTGAGGCTGAATCTTGACCATCCTCACAAGCCATTTTAAAGAAGTTGCAATGGGGCAGGGAGATGAAATTTGATTCTGTGCCCAAGTGCTTCGCAAAAGGTAAAAAAGAAAATCATCTAATCTTTGTAGCAATCCAAAAGATGGGTGTTTTCCTACCCATATTCCACATAACACGGAGGAAGGCTTACATTTAAAAAACAACCCTGGCCCTTCTCTCAAGGAGTGTCTCATAGGCAACAGGGAACCAGATTCCAAACCCAGTAACTAAGCCTTCTTCACTTCCTCACTCATCAGCACTTATTTTTTGACACCTACAGTATGTCAGACACTATTTTAGGAGATACATAATCAACAAGATAGACCCGAATGGGAGCTTTTTGGTGCTTGAATTCTAGCAGGAAAAAGAGGTAATCATGACGGAGGGGGAAAAAAGATGATTTTCAGACGTCTAAGTTAAAGAAGCACTGTAGGTATAATTACACATAGATATCTCCATTGGGAGAACAGGTGACATTTCAAAGCCACTGCGATAGCTAAGCCGGCACAGTCATGAAGACTGCACCTCACAGAATGATGTGTCATCATGCCTCACGTCAGGTTAGCACGTGATGGTAGCGTGGCCATCGCGCCTCTGATGCAGGTTGAGAAAGAGCCTTTCCTCCACCACGAGGGCATTTTGTAATATTTCTCGATTTCTACCTACAGCATTCTTTTTGGGAATTTCACACACAGAGGATGGTATTTTTTTTCTTCTGAGCCTGATCAAACAGAAAACAAGCCATCAGTATCTACTCAATCATCACCTAAAGACGCTTTCCAAAGGAACACAGCGTGCCGTCCCCGAGCCATTTCCTCGGTGACGCATTTCTGTTTCGGGAGCTTCACTGAGTCTTTACCCCCGGTGTGGCCTGGTTATTCATCTGTGACTGGGTAATGTGCCTTAGTCAGGGAACAGGCTTCTGACCCACTTCTTTTTTAGCAGAGGGCTTTCACCCTCTTCTCTCTGGGGGTGTGAATGACAATAACTGGATGGCGTGTGTGACAGATTTTTTACAAGGCGTTTCCCACACTGTGTTATATTATTTATAGATTACAGCTAAGAAAGTGGGTATCAAAGAGAGTAGGTATCTTTCTCAAGCACACCTGTGCCCAGCGAGTCAACATCACACCTTCGGATTCTAACCCTGTTCCATTGCTAGCATTCCATTTTATTCCTACTTCCCTCCCTCTTCTCTTTCCCTCTCTCCCTCCCTCTCCTCCTTATGGCTCAGATAATTTCAAGCTGAAGGGAAAAAGGAGAGAAAAGGTCATTTTAACTAACCTCTCCCATTATCTTGCCTGACCTTTCAATTTCATCGTCTTTGGATGCTAATGAAATACTAAATATTCTCCCATTACCATTTTTACAAAGATCACATTATTGGTGTCCCCAGCACAAATTATAGATATCATTGTTAATCACGATGGCACTAAACATGAAAGATTGAATGGTGACTGCAGATCTCAAAGTAAGGTAGGCTTTGCTTTTCACTTTTTGTCTGTTATGTACTAACCTTGTTCATTAGGGCTATAACCAGAAATAATATTTGGCATTTATACACATTATGTCTAGGAGCAATAAAACTTACTTTAAAATTTATTGGCTACTCCACTAAAGAAAATATTTCATTCGAGAAACCTATTCCTCATCAGGAAAACTTTCTTTGATTCTAAAGTATTAATTATTTAATCAATTACTGGAAGTTGAGGTCAGCTTGCCACAAAAATAGATAGAATAAAACAATCAATAAATCCTTGTTCTGTCATATGGGTAGTAATTTTGGCTGTGATTTTAGGATTGTCATTAACCTTCCTCTTTTTGATACCAATATATTGTTGAAGAAAGCAAACACCTGACTTCCTTTATAATTACTTCCATTTAATTTAGTTTAGATACTAAAAGTAAGGCTAGTAATGCCTCAGTATTAAATTCTTACACCAATGCCCGAGTGTATTCAGTTCATATATTATCTGCCTCCTTAAACTGTTTACAAAAATTTCAAAGCACTAATATTGATACCTAAATAAGAAGCATGGGGCTCCCCTCTGTACTCCTTGAGATGAAGTGATAAGGCATTTAATCAAGTTCCAGAATGAATCCTACATTTAAGAAAGATTCAGCAAATATATTTAAATCCTAGAGAAACTGCATGAATATAGTATTTAACCTGAAGAGAATACCTTCCAAAGTTGTCTCTTATCCCTGTAATTGTAACCAATAGCCCGATGGGATAAAATTATCCACAAATAAAGGAAGAGCTATGTTTTATTCACCTTCCTATTTATCAATCCAGATGATTGCCTGGCTTAGATAAATTGTTTAATGCATATCCAACTGAAGCAAGCTGACATGTTGGGCCATATTCTTCTCTACATACCCCAAGATAGAAGAAACAAGCATGAAGAGTTTCCCTTGTGCACACACACGCACACACACACACACACATGCACACACATACACCTGACCCTCCTTTGATTTTCTAGTCCTGCACTTGCCTTCCTTAGACAGACTAATGCAGCTAGACTCCAAGCCATGCAGAATCACCAAGGAAGTACTCCTTGGCCTTAGACGTTGGTGCCCTTTCTCTTCTTGG
Organism: Cuniculus paca; assembly: GCA_004365215.1. NCBI lineage: Eukaryota > Metazoa > Chordata > Mammalia > Rodentia > Cuniculidae > Cuniculus > Cuniculus paca. The sequence continues at coordinate 8,166 of RJWT010030575.1, read as the reverse complement.
CCCTCTTTCTTCAGGATGGAGAGGAAGAATCATCACAGGATTAAATTCACAAGTTCTCTTCTATCTTCCCTTTCTGATCATTTTTCCTATTCTTTCTATTATAGTAAAACACCCATAACAAAATTTACCATCTTACTTCTTAAGATCTTTCTCATTATTTATAATGTTCTATCATTTCACTGTGCTAGTCCTTGTTAAGTTTATTTTAAACTCTGTTCCATATACAGGGATATTTTTCAATTCAGTGATTAAATATTTCTTCCAACAAATGTTAAACATTTGTTTAAACAACATAAATGTATTGTCCTACAGTTCTGAAGGCTATAAACACAGGACTGCGATGTTGGGAAGGTCAACTCCTTCTGAGGGATGCACAGGAAAAATTTATTCCGTGCCTCTTTCCTAATCTTTGGATGTTTGCCAGTCATTTTTGGTATTTCTTGACTTCTGCTGTCTCACGTAATCTCTGCCTTCATTTGCACGTGGCATTCTGTTTATGAGTGTCTGTATCCGAATTAACCTCTCTTATAATGATGACAGTTGGATTGGGTGTCCAACTGATTCTATTTACATCTGCAAACACTCCTTACACCTCCAGTGACCCTAATTCCAAATAAGGTCACTATCTTAGTTCACGTTCTACCAGCCCAGAGTGCAAATTATCAGCTTATTTGGCTCATGGATTTGGAGGTCAGGAAGTCCAACATCAAAAAGCTACATCACATACGTCATGTGCATCCTGCTACATCATAACATGATGAAAGAGCAAGCGAACATGCTCAAGATAGAGACAGGAAATTGGGTCAAACTCACTTTTTTAAATCAGGAACTCCCTCCCACAATAACTATCCACCTCCCACAACAATGGCATCAATCCATTCATGACAGCAGAGTTCCATGATCTAATCATCTCTCAAAGTTCTGACGGTTTAGTACTATTATAATGGCAGTTCAATTTCAACATGTATTTTACAAGGAATGTTTAAACCACAGCAGTCGCATCGTGAACTAATAGAAGTTGGGAGTCTGCATGAATGTACACTCAAATCTGGGAGACGCAGGTGGGGACACAAGTCAACCGATAACACCAGCCAACAGAGCTGTCTGCCTATTGTGTTATACCAGGCTTCCAGCCCTTGCCATTCCCAGTATTCCTATTGCAAAACCTAGACCAAACACCTGTACCTCCACTGTGATGAAGGCTAGAGGTGCAGTGCTGGAGTTGGCTGGGGAAACTAAGACTCACACTGTGGGAGCCCAGCAAGAGTTTTGAGGATCAACTGCTCACAGATACCTGTGACAACTAGGTTTTCATACTAGTGCTGTCCTTTCTGGTCTTGAGTTAGTTTCTTGATCTCCCTGATCTTCAGTTTCTTCATTTTTAAAATAGAGGTTTGTGTGGTCTAAAGGTTAAGAAGTACTGTGTGTGGCACATGAGCAGGCATTCCATAAATGCTGGATCTTTTGATTTGCTTTTCCCCCTCAGAATGCTCAAAACTTCATGTCTTAAATGGCTTCCACCACACTCTGCCTTGTGTTTATGGCTGTTTATCATACTTCTCCAACTTTATTGGGAATGACATGAGCTGGGCACATTGTTAATGCCTTATGATTCTCAAATAATTTGTGGAGAAGGACCAGTTTTATGCAGAGAGAAAAAGCCAAATATTTTTATAGCATGTCATTAAAATAAATCGCTAGACAGATGAAATTTGAAAACAAAAATGTACAAAACAGCATCGATTTTTATTATCAAATTCAACAAGCACAAAATTATTCTGTTGAAATGCTCTAAAAATATTCAAATGCTTACATTCAATTTCTGCACTGAGCCCATGGTGTACCAGTGATCAACAGCTTATTGACTGGCACGTCTGTGGCCACTCCTTGACTGGCATGACCTTGAGCTTGGCTCTCCAAGTGTGACTGGGGACCCGTAGTTTCAGCTTCACCTTGAGCTGGGAGTTATAAGAACAGAATCTCAGCCTCCTCATAGATCCACTGGATCAGAATTCATTTGCTGAATTTTGAAATGCACTCTCCTGTATTGTCTTGAATTCTCTTTGTTACTCTCTAAAAATCTACTGATACTGTCGGAAAAGGAAGACCTATAAAAGGGAAGTGGTATGTGACTTTTGGTATATCAGGCAAGAGATTCTCATCTTATTGGGGTCCTACAAATGTCTGATTAACAACTAAACAGTTTTCATAGGTCTATCTCATTGCCAGAAACAACACTTTTTGCATGTTTTCCAACTATAATTCTAGTAAAATGTAGCCATACATATCTAGATAGATAGATAGATAGATAGATAGATAGATAGATAGATAAAGATAGATAGATGCATATGCATGTTTTTCTACCCGGCCATCAGTTTATGTAGCCAAGGACAACTTGCTATATTTGCTTCACGAAATCAAGATATCTAATAGATTTCGAAACTGCAGCATGTTGTAGAGAAAGAGGCTAAACTTTGAAGTCAGACATGCTCCCCTTCAGTTTTGGATCTTTGTGCATTATTCACTTCTTTTTCTTTAGTCAAAATTTCATCCTCTGTGAAACTATCATTCTGAATCTCTGGAAGTGATGTAAGACTCCAGTGACTTATACTGGGCCTCAGTATGATGCCCTTGTGTTCTTAGTAACCATTAAACTTTGTTCTGGAAAGTGCGAAGTATAGTTCAAAGTTATTATTTATTTTTAAATGAGGCTGCTCAAAGAACTAAAATGCACACTATGAAATTAATGACTGTAACTCCTATAAAACTTAACAGAGGGAGGAAAAGAAACTTAATTGGGCAGAGAAATATATAGTAGTAGTTCTTGAACACTTCTGAGTTCTGAGTTTAAAATGCCTGCTGTTGTCACAGGCTGTAGGTGCTTAGCATTTTGTTTCTCTGTAGCAAAACTGCGCATTCTGCCTGCTCAAGTCTGTCCGGTGCTCACCACACTGTGGCTTGTTCTTGGACCACGCTCTGCAAACGATGCTGGAGGGAATTGTTAGTGCTGCTGACATCTGTGCTTCTCTTTATTTGAGGGTCCTCTCAGGAGTTTCCTCTGGCCTGGCTTCCCACCCACATAGCTATTGCACCCTTGGGAGTCACAAGTGGTTCATTCCCAGAGACCTCGACCTGCTGGGCCCTCTGGGTAGACAACCCATGGCGCAGGACATGGTAGCAGCCTCTTTGTATCCAACCAGCATGACTGACATGAAAGAGAGGGGAAACATGGGTCCATCTTCTTTCCCAACCAGAATCCTAAGTAAAGGTACGTTTTTCTCTCCAGCAGTGAATGCCCTTTGAAACAGGAGCTGAATTTTGTTTTCTTTACCTCCATGTCCTTCCTCCAAGAAAAGTCCAGGGGTGCTTTATGCATCAGGGTAACACTCTCGCCAGATACGTTCAGTATAAATTGACCCCCATGCCTAACTAAATGGGCTTTCTTCCACTACTTTTTCAAACATGGCACGCTATAATTTGGTGCCTACCAAGTATGAGTACTTATCTGATTTTATGTAACATATTATTAAAGTTCTTCATCGATTTGTTTTCAATTCACAAGGAAAAAGTCCTAATTTGGTATTAATGTGACTTGAACATCTTCTCAATCTCATGCTATTTTCTTTAACAAAGGGTAAAAATTTGGGTAGATAACAGTTTTTAATTGGAATTAAATAATTTTGTCTTAGCTTCATTGTATTATTTTTATGGTTCTGGAGATGAAGCTCAATGCAGCTTCCTTTCACTTAAAAAGCAGATAAAGGGTTTTTTATTTAAATTATACCAATATAAATTCCCTCTTCAATGCATTCTAGTTTTAAGTAACAGAATGAGTTGTTATTTTAAGTTTATGGATATAGAAAACTCAAGTACACAAATATGGAAAATGTGTAAAAATGAGATGCAAGTACTTTAAATTTGCAAAACACCACTATAAGAGAAAAGAAGCCAGTTTTTAAATCTGAAGGCCTATGACTGAAGTATTAGTCAGCTTTTCCATAACTGAAACACAACACTAGACACTGCAATTAAAAAAGGAGAGGCTTAATTTAGTTCATGGTATCAGAGGGTTCAGTCCATGGTCCACTAGCTCCAAGGCAGAAGCATCATAGTGGACGGATGTGGTGGAGGACAGATGCACAGTTCACAGTAGCCAGGAAGAAGAGAAGGGGAGCACAAGGTTCCAGGACCAAATATACCCAAGGTCACAACTCTATGACTTACCCAGACACACCCAGGAGTGGGTTTTACCAATCCCTCGGGCAATTCCCAAGTGAATCAAATTGATTCAAGTAAGACTAATCATCACAACTAAAAAATAGCCTTAATATGTTTATTCTACAGGTTTATTATATGCTCAATTAGCTGCAGAATTAGCTGAACACTAATAACAGAGACTATTTGGAGCGAGCTATTTTGCAATGTCACAAGAAACTGCATGCAATTAAGGACCCCTCTGGGCCAAGGGTGAAGAAAACTAAGTGGGATAGAAGAAAGGACACAAGGTTCTCTGAGGGAAGGTGATTAGAAAATTGTGCTCTGAGGCAGCCTGCCCAACTCTGAGCCCGACCAAGGTAACCATGGAAACCATAACAAGTATATCAGGCGCCATTAAGATAAGTGTGCTCAGAGAATCTGTGGGACCTTCACACAGACAGAGATGGGCTATGGGCTCTCAGGTCCAACAAAATTCGCTATGGAGAAAAGAGGGGAATCAGACTCTCTGGGAGCCCCCGAAAGGGAAAGTCAGCAGACTGACATAGACTTCACACAGTGGGCACCTGGTGGATCACATTTCAGTGTACTTTATGCTATTAAGTAGTCTATTTTTAAAGTTTGGCTGATATCAGACCAATTATCAACCAAATAGTCCTCAGGACGTTGGCAAGGCTAATGGCTCCTACGGTGCAGTTCAGGGACTTTTGGAAGTTGCCAAGACCCTTATAAAGGATCTGTAAGGTTAAGTCTCTTTTAGTTGTAATTCTAAAATGGAAATTTTTTTTCTTTCACTCTTATTCTCTCATGAGCAAGCAGTGACATTTTCCAGAGTCCATACAAAGTAGAATGTTGTAACAGGTTGAATGCAGAACCATACAAGCTGATCAACTATCGTTATTAAGCCATGAAAGAGATTTACAAAAGTGTTTGACAATGCCCTCTGCTATTTTTTTCTGTTTTAGAAAGCATAGTTATTCTTCATTAAAATGTTTATGCTGCCATTTTTTACATCAATATGTGATGAATTGATTACTATATTCAAATAAAACAGCTATCAGTTTTAATTTTCAGCATGAGTCCCAGCAATAAAAAGTGACACACATAAACCAAAGGATTCTGAGATCCTCAATACTTCCTAAGAATGTAAAGGATCTTGTGATCAAAATATTTGGCACTCATGGGGTTGAGCTTTTAAGTTAGCAGTGTCTGCTTGGCCTATTTTAGCTGTGGTTTGAAATTTTGGCATTGGCTTAAGGAAAGGTAGTCAATGTGCTGTAACTCTACCAGCAATTTCAAATAGGTGGTAGCTGGATTAACATCCATGAAAGTGAATGCAGCCTGAAGAACACCCAGAGAGAAATCTCCTCACCACAGCTATTGATTTGCTTTCCCCACCCTGAGCCTCAGAAACTTCTCTACAGCTCTCTCTTTTGGATTCACCTGTTAGCTACAGAACTCAAGAGACACCATAGTTTTAGATTTCTAACTTTAAAACCATAGCCAAGGATGGGAGTGTGGTTCAGTGGTAGAGCACTTCCCTAGTATGTGCAAAGCCTGGGTTTGATGCCCAGTCAATCAACCAATTCATCCAAAACTGGGATTTGACTTGGCTGCATCTGTAATGTGACATGAGAACTAGACGGAAGTTTCTGTATAATTAGGTGAATCACATATAGCACAAATGCAAGAGTAAGATTCATTAAACAGCAGAGTTCTGACTGACTCTAAGCCCTCCTCATTAGAAACTAGTGAGCACTCAGGGAAGAATATCATGCAGTAGCGAAGAGTTTAGCCTTACAGTCAGACAGAACTGCATTTGAGTAGCATGCCTAGAACTTAACAGTACGGTCTTGGGCATTCATATTAACAAATCTGTACTATGAAAAATAATAAAGTTTCAATTCATTAAGTGGCTTGAAAATTAAACAAGACAATACACAGCACACTTCATGAACATTATTTTATTTAACCTTCATTACAACCTTGAGATGTAGACACTATTATTTTTCCTTTTGCAGACAGAGAAATTGGCAGTTTAAAAAATCAAATAATTTTCCAAAGATCGTGGTGTCACAAGTGACCGAAGGATCATTGGCTTTCAACATGCTATCACTGCACTGTCTTGACAGCAAGAATGAGAAAGTCACAAGTCTCTCTTACTCTCTTCTACAAATACCGAGCACTTTGTGAAGCTCAAAAATAAGAGCTTGTAAAACCAGGTGAGAAAACTACAGTGGGCTCAGCGCAAAGGGGAAGAGTGGAAGAGGGATTTTACAGCTCTCCAAGCTGTGGGAACTGGTAACTCAACTTTATAGAGATTTTAGGAACAACACTTTTTGTGTGTCCACTATAGCACACATATTCTCCACAAGTCCCCTCCTGTATATTCTGGACTAGATTTGAGCATTTGTAACAGACACTAAGTAATTTATATGCTAAGTGATATACTATACTTATATACTGGTTTATATACTAAGTGTTATAAATTATTTTAAGACTGGGGAAAAATGCAACTCCATAAAAAGCTCTAGTGGGGACATCCTAGATGAATAGGATAGCTGCCCAAGTTCACTCTTCATTTACCACGGAGTCACCATGCTGGACAGGACATGCAGGTTGAACACCCCCAGCTGGACACTGTAGACCTGGGCCTTTCTATGCCTTCACTGTGGCAGTGGAGATGTGGAACAGCTATGTGTGGCTCCCAGATCTTACTTTAAAAGAAGCCATTGTATTTGGAATAATTTTGTTTCATTTGTATATCAGACAGGGAAAAAAATCAGTTCTTTGGAAATTTTGTAGCTTACTGCATAAACTAGGTGTGTCATCATTAATAAGTATGTATCTATTTACATTATATGAACGCATGCATCCAGGAATCTTCTTCATTTCTGGACCAGCAAATTAAAATTATAAGTTAAGTATTATATTTACTCTCTGTGGTTACCGTCCACTTTTCGCTCAGCTACATAACGCAAATTATTTTCATCTCGGATCATCTGATAGTTCTCCGAGGCACAACCCCCACCCCTCTATTGGGTCAGTGGTTAATGTGACTCTTGTGTGAATTAGTGGTGAAATTAGCAGGGTCATAGTTCAGCCTTGACAAAGAGCTAGGGGTCAGGAATGAATCACTGCTATTATCCAGGACTGAGTTTCTCCTTTAGCACAGTAAACCATCACTTTGATTTTACTTTGCCATTGGGCATGAGATAAGAAAATTGTATTTGTCCATGCAAAAGCCGGTAGTTTTATGTTTCCATGCAGTGATTGATATTTAGAGCTATAATGTGCCTCCTTTTCACTCAGACTGTTTCTGCCATTTGCACTGAATTGAAGTTACTTGTGGGTCAAAGAAGTACAGTTGTGGTAAATTCCATGTCATTTGTCCATCTTGTATTCTGAGGACAGCACAGTTCGGGGCTGTGGATGTGATAATTCGATGCTCAGTGTTCCTAGCACCCCCTGCTCCAGAGAAAACAATGACTCCATAACGCTGTGGCCTCACTTTTAGAGGTTTGGGAAATGGGACATGATGGTTTTCCTAAGGTTAGATCTGAAGTTACAGCTTCATACTTTCCAGTTCATGCATGTATCCTCCCCATAGGGGAAAAATAACTGTCAAGATATTTTATTATTTGTGTAGGTAAAATTTTCTTCAAGCTCCAAACCACATTCAAGAACAACAAAAAGCCCAAAATGCGATAGGTAGGATTCACCCATAAGAAGTCTTTTGATAAATAAGCTACCTGACCCAACACAAAATAAATACCAACCCTGTAAGATTCTTTTGAATGACTGTCTCTGCAGCACAACAGAAGCCACCTGTCCTGACTTACACTGCCATGCTCCCGACACCCAGATAGCCTCCAACTCTTCCATTTCCATCTTCATCTCACTCTTCAGAGTCGACCTTTGATCCTTGCAATTATCCTCCTAGTTTCAAGC